>NCSK02000281.1:0-35240 GCA_002276475.2 Chlorociboria aeruginascens | reverse complement strand
AAGGCTACCGTGATATGATATTACATCCAAGTAAATCAATATCTGTCCCAAATACAGGTACCCTAGCAAGAAACGCCCAAAGATCCCGTCGATAGGGTGCAGAGGAGAGACTGCTTTTGAGGAAATAACATATATATCCATATATATATATATATATATATTTAAACACACACATATAAAAATGTAAAGAGAGATATTTATATATGTGGGTGTGTATATGTGTATCGTATATGTGTATCTATAGGAAGTGCATAGGCAAAACAAAACCTAAGGCGCTGATTATGTCATCCTTGTATATAATAACACCAGTAAGCATTCTACCCTATCCTACCTATACATTCTTTATAATATTTACAATATAATACCCCACTCCACAACATCCCATGAACAAACCCCCCAAAGCCCCAAAGTTACATATCTCCAAATCCAGCCCTCCCTCTAACCCGCTAGGCAAAACCCGAAGCCCTCATCGCTTGCATCTAGAAATCCATCTCTCATCTGTGGGGGTGTGCTTTTCTAAAAACACTCGTCATTCTCACGTCATTTTCACGTATAAGATCTTCAGGATCTTCAAGATCTTCTCCGATATTGATTCGGGTATATTTACGGGACCCCTGCTTCTGGCATCTACCGTCTGTCTATGGTGCCGTCTGTCTACCTATTCAATATTCTGTACGCCAGAGAGGTTGGCCTATGTAGGTATTGTGATGGGAATGCATGGTGTGGTGTGATGTGATGTGCATTGCTGTGAGAATAGGGACGTTACATATAGCACAGGGAATTGGTGGTTGCTATTTGCTTAATAAATATATATATATATATAAAGTAAAAAAATAAATAAATAAATAAAGTTATTGATATCATAAAGTCGAGACTGTATGCAAAAAGACAAAAGAAAGTAGAAATACAAACATATACTAAATACCTCCCTCTTGCGAGATACACACCCATCACCACCACCATCATCATCATAATCATCACAAACAACAAACTCTCCATCAAACATCCCCCATTCCCCCCTTTCCCTAACCTTCACGCCTCGCCCGCCCACCCACTCCCTCAGCTCGGCCCAAACCCCCATCCTCGCTTCCACACTCCCAATTCATTTCCATCCCATTGTCCTCATTCCCATCCCCAGAATGCCCCTCCTCCTGAACCCCTGACTCAAGATCCGCGACCCTGAAGCGAAGCGGGCAACCTATCTAGACAATCGGCACAGATCACCCGTAGCCCGTCGCCCGCAGCCCAGAATCCAAGGCAGAGGTTTGGGCAGTAGAGAGGGGTGAAGGCGTCGTATGAGTGGTGCGGTAAGTGGCAGGAATCAGGTTTCGGGGAGGGAACGTGGGGCGCTTTGTGGAAAAGGGGCTCGTAAGGACGGGGAACGTAGCCCGTATGTATTGTGAGATGGGCTTTATTGACGGTTGACACTGAGGATGGTATTGGTGATGTACTGCACATGGTGGCAGAGTATGTGTGTATGAGTGAAGCATTGTTTCTAGTTCATTTTTGCTATCTGTGCAGCGAATCGCTATCCTCTGCTCGGATATTGAGCGGATGTATCAGACCGCCATATAGCATGACGTGAACAGATGCCTAATCCCCATCCTATCATCACAAAATCATCAAGAAAATGTTGGGAAGGTAATCTGCCCTTTCTTCCCCCTACCCCTATTCTTGCCGCCACCACCAAATGCCCAATTCCCACGACTACCACCTGGAGTAAACATCTCCTTCTCTTCAATCTGGTTCAACTCCGGCATCTTAAAGCCCTCTCCATCAGAGAAAAGATTAGAGTACAGAGAACTGATGGCAGAAGCCCATTGCTCCATGGCCTTGAGGCGGTCGGTGTCACTATTGTCAGCAATTTCGACTGTGCCATTCTGTTGGTTTATTTTACCGTTGACTTTCTTGTCGACAATTAGATAGCCTAGGATATCTTGCACTTCCGAGACGGGAATTTTGAGTTGTTTCCCAATGAAAGCGAGATTGAAGCGGGTATAGGGTGCGATAAGCTTTTGCACGGCTTTGGTTCGCATGTTTCGGGTTACTTCGTCAATATTTTCTGCAATGAAGGGATCGGATAGGAGGTCTTTGTTCTCACTCAAGACTTTCTCATACTTGTGAATGTCATCTCTCTGGTAGGCATCGACAAGATCGGTCATGGCTGCAATACGTGGATCATTCCTGTATGGCTTCGTTTCTTGTGATTCGAAAGGATTGATGTCGGATTTCATCAACATTGTGGTGAGGACGAGGTATTTCAAGACTTGTATACGTTGTAACGAACCAGCTTCATCGTAATTCCGGAATGATTCGAAGAAATCGCTCTGTGCATCCTTCCAATTCTCCTCGCTCATATGCATCTTGCCTCCACATTCTCGAATGATACCCATGATCTTTGGATGGGGAACCGCTGACCGAACCTGGAGAGCGCGCAAATACAACCTCTTCAATTGCTTGTTGTTCTTCGTCTCCGCATACATCTGGATTTCCAGTGCGTAGATCTCCATTGAATATGTACCCTTGCTAGGATCATCGGAACCATCTTCACGTTGACAAGCTTTATGTAATTCTCGTAACTTCTTGCTGACTGCACCGTAATCCTTGTTGTCGAGGAAGAGTTTCGCAAGCTTGATATTGGTCTTGAGCCATAAGCGTTCGTTATTGGTACTTTGGAATGAGTCGAGGGTTTGGGAGTAAAATTCAGACATGCATCGTCGAGCCGCTTCATTATCGGAGCCCTTCTCAATGAAATCAAGCATGTTATTGATTGACTTTTCGGAGTAATTTCGTGTGACGGCGGATTTGACATATGTGAGGAGTTCGGTATAGTGTTCGACGGCCTGTAATTATCAGCATTGTCACAAATCCAATGAACCTTCCTACCTTGTCATATCGGCCTAGCTGGAACTCCAGCTTGATTGCTTGTTTGAGACCTTTGAATCCCCAATCACTTTTCTCCTGCTCTAGAGCGGGCACCCCCAAGAACTCTTCAACCGCAGCTTCCGGTTCGGTAGCTTTCATTTGCTTTGCATTGTAGTACTTATTCTCAATATCAACGTCTCCATTATCCTCATCATCATCTTCTTCATATTCGAAGTCGTATCTGTAGAAGTTAGATATATACAGGCGCTCTCTAGTTGAACATACGTCTCTTCCTCAGAATCTTGCATGAAATCGTCGTCAGACATATTAGCGGTAGTAGGGGATTGATTTGCAGGAAATTATTTAGAGAGTTCGCGTTTGTTGGGTGTACTTCCAAATGCGTTGAAGGTATCCAAATAATTTTGTTTACTTGTCAGAGCGAAAATGAAGTGGAAGTTGTCCAAGGCTGGAGCCTTCGATTGCTATCAGTGACGCGTGTCCTGATTCGCTCGCTTAAAATTTATTAACCTTACCTCCAGCCTTTTCAAACTGACGCCTAGTTTCCATCAACACCGAGTTCTATCCTCGTCGAGACGTATCACACAATCAATCTGGGAACCCCGCGACGCCACCTTCATCACGCCGTATGTACAGTACTTAAACTGCACCCCGTGTTAATACAACCAAATCACCAAGATGGGTGGCGATCTCAACTTGAAGAAATCATGGCATCCCGTACTCATGAGCAATCAGAGGAGGGTATGGGAAGAGGAAAACAAAGCCCTCGAGGAGAGGAAGCGTACAGACCAGAGAATCAAAGAACTGAAAGAGGAGAGGGCGAAGGAGGAGATCCAGCGGAAGCTTGAGGAGGCTGGAAGTCTGAAGCGGATTGATCGTGTTGACTGGATGTACCAAGGCCCATCAAGTGGACAAGCAGGAACTACAGAGGAGATGGAGGGCTACCTACTGGGGAAGAGGCGTATCGATGGGTTGATTAAAGGCACGGAACATAAGAGGCTGGAGAAGAACGCATCTGAAGAGAGTTTCATGGCGTTGCAGCATGCCAATACTCTACGGGATACTGCTGCAAAGGTACGGGATGACCCAATGTTAGCGATCAAGAAACAAGAGCAAGCTGCCTACGAGGCTATGATGAATGATCCAATCAAAAGACGGCAGATGCTAGCCATTGCTGGGGTTGAAGAACCTAAAGTCAAGAAGGAAAAGAGACGAAACAGACATCACCACCGACATCGTGATGACTCAGACGATGAGAGGAGGCACAAGAGAAGACGTAGGGATGATAAGAGGGATCATAGAAGTAGCAGGTCAGAATATCGGAGGCGTTCGGATTCATATTCACGGTCACGGTCACGGTCACGGTCACAGTCACAGTCTCCGAACAGACATTCTGCCAGAACTCGCTCACCAGATGCCCGAAGACAGCGCTCTGGATCCTATTCACGATCGCCTGTACGTGGAGATAGTGGCAGACATCGACGAAGATCAGCCTCACCAGAACGAGAACAGAACCCACGTAAGCGACAAAGGCGAAGAAATTCATCCTCAGTAGATTCCAGATGCCCTTCGCCAGAACGACGAAGGAAATCCCCAGATCGCCGGAAATCCTATCCCTCAGGTCGCGAAGATCGCTCATTTAGGAAAAACGATGATAGACGCAATGGGAATGGATATGGCCGGCGAGACGACCGTTCATGGAATGTAATCAAGGAAGAAGCCTCGGAAGATAAGGAAGCAGAACGCCAACGAAAGCTAACAGCGATGCAACAAGATGCATCAAGCCTAGACATGGACCGTGAGAAACGATTAGCAGCCCTAGCAGAGCAGGAGAACGCCCAGCGCGCGGCTGAAGATCAGGCCCGTGCCAAATCTTCAAAATATGGAGATCAGGGAGATTTCATCAATGGCTTACATCGAAAGGCTGGTGATATGGGACTTGCAGATCGGATTGGACGTGGGAGGCAAGGTTTTCAGAGGGACAGAGAATAGACTTGTGCTAGGAAACCTGGCCATACTTTGTGGATTTAATAAACCATTCCTCTAATAAAACCCAACCCCACCGCCATGCAATCTTCTGCTCTCTGCTGCTCTCTGCTGCTCTCTGCTGCTCTCTGCTGCTCTCTGCTGCTCTCCTCTGAAAACCTTGCCTCCCTTGGCCCAAGCGGATGATGTTGTCCCCATAGCCTTTCAACTCCTCCGCCTTCCTAATGCAGGTAATATAAACGTGCTCCCTCTCACATAATAAAATTTGTAGCCTATGAAATGTCCACAAATATCCGGTTTTCCTCCCAAACTTTGATCCGCCTGATTCCACCTATTTTTTCACGGCCCAGATCTAAAACATGCAAATACGTAGAAAATATAACGATCAAGGATCAAAACAGGGGAGACCGGCAAATGTTCGGAATTGTATATATTGATTATTAATTGTTCATTTATTGTTATTGGTGGATTGGGATAAATTTAGCTAAACCCAACTGAAATTAAATTCCGTTTGAAAGGTTCCTTCCCGTCGAATCCATTTCCAGTCCTCTGGATTTGATTCTGGATCTTGGCCACCACCCACCCTCCTTATTCAATTCTACGTGCCTTGCTTTTCAATTCGATTCGACTCACCCACTGCACCACAATCACTATCCAATACTGCAATACTCCAATACTCCAATACTCCAATATATTCTAACAGCGATTTATTGCTACCGAGCACGATAACTGCAGGGGCATCAATTGACTTGAGGTCGCAGATCGATACCACGGAGGGTTATTCATTCTGTCATTGCATCACCACTTGAAACGAAACATTCACACCAACTATTCCCTCCTCTCTCCTCTCCCTTATTTCTCCCCTCTCTCTCTTTCCTTCCTGTGCCTCTCTGTCTCTACATCCGCCAGCGCACACCCGGGACTTGCCCTCTCCATATCGTGCGATAGATAAGAGCAGAGACAGACGAGATGCCGTGCGGAATCGGCGGCAGTAAAACCTCACATCGCAAACTAGTGCTTTTGTATGTCTTGCTTCTACTTCCTTGTTTTCTTTGGTTTGGCGTGCTGGTGAGACGGGCGCCTGCACGCCTGCCGGGTTTGCGCATAACGCGCGCGCGAGAGGGAAGAGTGCTAACTGAACTCCGGATAGGGGCGATGGCGCGTCTGGAAAAACAAGTTTGTTGAACGTATTTACGAGAGGGTGAGTGAGGCTTGGATCGAATTGTGTCTGCGGATAGGATGGGGAGGATACAGTCGGGTAGAGAGAGTGTGTTAATAATGAACAGGTATTTCCCAACCGTCTATGAACCTACGGTTTTTGAGAATTATGTCCACGGTATGTGCACAAAATGAGGGGTTCCGTCGTGCTGGTAGAAATGAGTTTAAAAGCAAGGAATCTAATAAAGGCCAGATATCTTTGTCGACAACGTACACATCGAACTCTCACTGTGGGACACAGCCGGCCAAGAAGAATTCGACCGCTTACGAGCCCTCTCCTACGATGACACCCATGCTATCATGCTCTGTTTCTCTGTCGACTCCAAAGACTCCCTCGAGAACATCGAATCGAAATGGATCGCTGAGATTGCCGACAACTGTCCTGATGTCAAGCTTGTCTTGGTAGCCCTGAAATGCGATTTGCGTGAAAGTGATGGCGAGGAAGAAGCAGGCGAGAGGAAGGAAATGGTCAATTATAGCCAAGGACTGGAAGTTGCGAGAAGGATTAATGCGGTCAGGTATTTGGAATGCTCCGCCATGCGGAATAGGGGTGTTAACGAGGCGTTCACCGAGGCGGCGAGGGTGGCACTTGGTGTGAAAATAGGGAGTGGTAAAGGGAAGAAGGCAGATGGTGATGGAGGCAATAAATGTGCTGTTATGTGAGGTGGTCCATGGAGATGGGGATGGTATTTTGGATCTGTTGCTAGAGCGTCGAGGCGGAAGAAGAAGACCATATGGGTGGGATGGTGGGTTGGTAGACTCTCATATCCCTTCTGTTTAATAGGGAAGCAAAGACTTGCATTTGGCGTTGGTGGGCTTACTTCCAGCGTTTGCGTTGGGTGAAAGAAGGATGGATGGCCACTCTTGGTTAGTATATATGTAATTTGAGCTCAGAAAGAAGCGAGTACAATCGTTTTCACAAGATCTATGAATTTAACTACTTTGAATTGGTGGTTTTGTGTTTGGGGGTGCACAGATTTGATACTGGGAAGTGCGATGGGGTGGAATTGAAGGGATGAAAGAAAGAGCGGGGAGAGGGGCAGGGGGAGGGTTATTTAAGCAGCCCATATTGTAGAACGTTCACAGCAGCAGCCAAATGATCCATATATGAACAAACAGGAGGAGGCACCAGTATGTTTGTTCGCTACTTCCAAACTTCAAGACCATCGCTCTCCTAATTTATTCCTTGCTATGTTTTTGCAGACAAACAATAAAAGCCTTGCTTATCACCATTCCAAAACTTACTCGTTCCTGTCAGTTTCCCTTTCACTGCCAATCCATATCTCCTATTTTCTACCCTTATGGGAATATCTTTAACAATAACCAAATCTGGAAAGCGAAACTTCTCCTCATACGTGATGGAGACTGCGCTGCCGGGCCTATAACCTGCAATCCAGCGAGGTGAGTGGAGTAAGGGGAATATGGTTAAGGTTTAAAGAACAAGAGAGAACTCAGAAATGGTCAAAATATATAGGAGCATAGCCTCCCAGAGTGAGTGAATGTGAGTCACTTAGCAGCACCAATTCTCAACAAGATTTTATGATCATACAGATAACAAATAGAGTACCAATCTACGTTTTTTTTTTAGATGAGCGTGTTTATATCCCCAACCTGATTCCCTCCCCGAAGCAAAATATTTTTATATACCAATCATTTCCCGGCATCCCGGCTAGAGCTGGATGCGTAATTACCCTCACTTGGTTGTCGTTGATATGCCAGCGGTCTTCCTTGGTTTTGTTCTTGGTGTTGTTCTTGTTCTTGTTGGCCAATGTCACATAATCTGTCACATGGATTCACAGTACATATATATACAATATTACAAGTCATATTATACTTTGGGGGGTTCTTTTTAATTAGTTATTCATTGCTTCTCTAATCTCTTTGAGGTACATCCATATGTTAGGCGTTCAACGGTTATTCTTAGGTATCTAAAAGAAATAAAAAGCAGGAATGGAAGATTACAACGAACCCCNCCCCCCCCAATATTTTTTTTTTTTTTGTCATATAAAAGAATGGTAATCCTCCCTCTTCTCGAGGTTAAACCTATCGAGGGCTCTTCAATTGAAACTCTTTTATCTAGATTCTCCCCATACGTACTTCTATCCCCATACACAACTATACCCCGCCGATCTCCTTGTGTTTTCTCACGTTATTGTTGATAATTCCTGAATGCTTGATTACCTGTATGCGTCTGGTCAAAATTGTTCCGAAGATACGGATTCATACTATTAGCATTAGCTCTTTGTTGAATCTGATATGCCTGTTCTGTTTCTCTTTGTCTTTTTGCTGCTAATTCTCTCGACAACACTAGATTAACATCCATTACCGCCTTATTTACTTGTTTGGTTTGTTCTGCTATCTCTTCATCTACCCGTCGATCCAACTCTTCTTCCGTTGGTTTCCTTTGTTTTGGTTTTTTGTTTCGTATAAACCTCCGAAAAAAATTTGATTTTGGCGCTACTGGCATTCTATTGTCAGCCATAATTATAATGAAAGCTTTTAGTTAAGAAAAAAACAAAAAGATAGGCGATAAAAATGCTTAAATTATTAATGCTTATTGTATTGTAAGCAGGTGGTTGCTTTTGTTAAGATGTGGGGTTCTGAATTCTACAGAGGGGAGGTGAGAACTTAGTTATACATTTCTGAGCGAACAGGAGCTTCTAAAATAGGAAATTCTATGATACCAAAATACGACATCCATTTAAAGCTCTATACCATTGCTTTGCCTAGGGCCACGGTGGATGGTTGATAATACGGCCATTTTTAGTACATGATTATTTGTGGATTTTTGATGGTCACAAATTATTTTTGGTAACCTGCATATAATATCATCTAAATTATGAATTTTTTATGCGCAAAATACTATATTTCTCTTACATCTTTAAAAATGGTTGTATATCGGTGTGTTTGTATGTTGGGACCTATAGGTCGTGGGTCATAAGTTATGGGTCATAGGCCATAGATTCAGACCGAGAAGACTATGAATCATAGTAGAATAATCCAATTCCACCAATCGCTGTCCAATGGCCAAATAGTATATATTGTGACCGGGCCGCAGGCCTCGAGAGTATGCCCTAACTTTTACCGAGATACATGAATACTTCCGGGTCCGAGGTAGCTCTATTTGAAGGCCTTGAGACCAACACCGCGATTTGGTGGATTAGGGAACTAATTCCTCATCATTTCTTATAATAGAAATAAATGTTATATGACAGAACCTTGTTACAAACACCCACAGCCTATGTATGGTTTGCATGAATTATATGATTACAGAGAAACAATCTCTTCTTTACAGTTAAGGAGAGGCTATGGCAAGTACCATCCATTGCTATCTTTGATATTTATATGATGAAGTGGGAGGTTGGGGATGTGGACTGAAGATATTTTGTTTAGGAGGAAAGATAGGGGCCACAGCAGACAAATCTCTGCTGCATTAGATGCTGTGCTCAGAAAGAGCAATCCGCTTCAAGAATCAATGTTGGTAGCATTATTAGTTATGCTCAACCGCGATATTGAGAATGGGTTTTTGGGTTGTAGTGACACGTGACTGTTATGTGACCAACAGCCAATCAACCGCTTCTGCAAACTTGGTTGGTTTGTCAGCCAAACGCAAAAGCGGACATCAAATCTTTTTGCGACATCAACCTTTGTGCGAGGTCTACCGTTCCTGGTAGTTTCTGCTGTAGCAAGTGCTAAAACATTGCTAACGTATTCTTAGGATTGGCAGCGGTGATGGAAAGCTTCATCGCACCGTCACGTCGATTCATCGCGCGTCGACGATTGCCCTCACGTTTTCCATCCAGAATACGATCGCTCACCTCACTTGCTAGCCATCTCCCGAACATTCAGGACAATGCTGCCACCTCCTTTCCCTCCACGCCTCAAAACCTGACCGAAAAAATTGTACAACAGCATGCTATTGGCATTCCCCATGGGAAATTTGTACAGTCCGGAGATTATGTAGCCCTGCGACCTTTTCGGTGCATGACACATGATAATTCATGGCCCGTGGCAATGAAATTTACATCCATCGGTGCCACGAAAATCCACAATCCGAATCAACTAGTCATGACGTTAGATCATGACGTCCAAAATCGGAGTGAGATCAATATGAGGAAATACAGAAATATTGAAGCTTTCGCAATGAAACACGGCGTGGAGTTCTATCCTGCCGGCCACGGCGTCGGCCATCAAGTACTTATAGACGAGGGACATGCATGGCCAGGAACACTAGTGGTTGCGTCCGATAGCCACGCGACGACCTATGGTGGCTTAGGATGCTTAGGACACCCATTAGTGAGAACTGATGCCGCCAGCATCTGGGTTACTGGACAGAGCTGGTGGCGCATTCCGCCTGTTGCGAAAGTCACTTTCACGGGCACGCTTCCTAAGGGCGTCACTGGTAAAGACGCCATCATCGCATTATGTGGAGTTTTTAACAACGGAGAGGTCCAGAACCATGCCATTGAATTCACTGGCTCAGACGAAACCATGCGAAGTCTATCCATTGACGAACGGCTTACCATTGCTAACATGACTACGGAATGGGGCGCCTTATCAGGACTTTTTCCTATTGACTCTCTCTTACAAAGCTGGCTCCGATCCAAGGCTACTGAATATGCCATGTATCAGCCAAGCAGCAGAGCAGCAGCGCGCTACAATCACAAGCGTCTCGACGAACTCTTCACAAACCCAACCGCTGCTGACGAAGGCTGCAGATACGCCAAACATCTCACGTTGGACCTTTCTACTCTCGCGCCATATGTAGCCGGTCCTAATTCAGTCAAAGTCGCCACTCCTCTGTTCGAGCTCGAACCTCGCCTTATCAAAATCGACCGCGCCTACATCATCTCTTGCACAAATGGTCGACGGTCCGACATAGCAGCCGCTGCTAAAGTCTTTAAGGATGCAGCAAAAGAGAATAAAGGTGTTATACCTAAGATAGCTGATCATGTCAATCTTTACATTGCTGCGGCGTCACTATCTGAGCAGCGAGCTGCAGAAGATCAAGGAGACTGGCAAGCACTAATTGAGGCTGGCGCGCAACCGTTAGCGTCCGGCTGTGGGCCTTGCATTGGGCTCGGCATCGGCCTGTTGGAACCAGGCGAAGTCGGCATTTCCGCTAGCAACCGCAACTTCAAAGGCCGTATGGGTGCTGCAAATGCCGACGCATATCTGGCTAGCCCAGAGGTGGTTGCTGCATCCGCCCTGGCAGGCAAGATTACAGGCCCAGGCTGGTATGAGAGGCCGGCGGAGTGGGCTGGCGTGGTGGGCAACGCTGTTACGCCCGCCGAAGAGCCCATTAAAGAACTTTCCGTTGAGGACGCACTGTCGAACGTTATTGGCAAACTCGATAGTATCATCGAGGCAGGTCTTGCTTCCACTCCTGTCACTCCTGTCGCCCCTGCTACTTCCACATCCGTCTCTCGCGCACCAACGTCGCCAGATGGCTCACTTCAGAACGTCCCGCACGGCTTCCCAGAGACCATATCTGGCGAAATCGTCTTCTGTGACGCCGACTGGATCAGTACAGACGGTATCTATCCGGGTAAATTCACATATCAGGACGACGTGACGAAGGAAAAAATGGCGGAGGTGTGTATGAGCAATTACGACCCAGCTTTTAGTGGCATTGCCCGGCATGGAGACATCCTCGTGGCAGGGGACAACTTCGGGTGCGGCAGCTCTCGCGAGCAAGCGGCGACCGCGCTTCTCGCCTCTGGTATCCGCTTGGTAGTTGCTACGAGCTTTAACAGTACCTTTGAGCGTAATGCCGTTAATAACGCCCTGCTATGTCTTGAGGCACCGCACCTGGTGAACCAATTGCGCGAGGCGTTTACCGCATCTGATGACCTTCGAACCCGTCGAACCGGTTGGACGTTACAATGGGATGCCCATAAGGGCATCGTAACCGTCCGCAAGGATGTGTCAAGCCCCGGCTGGAGCTTCCATGTGCCTGAGCTGTCTCCTAACGTCCAGGAAATCATTGCCTGTGGGGGTCTGGAGAACTGGGTCCGGAACTCGATAGTTTAAAATAAATTTGAAGTGTAAAATAGAAGCATGATTTATCTAAATTAAAATATAATAATTTCTATTGTAAATTATTATAAATAAATGTGAATAAATGTCATTTTTTCTTTAAGAACATATAACAATTATTATAAAATAATTTAAACCAAGAATGTTGGTAGCATTATTAACTACGCTCAACCGCGATATTGAGAATCGCGACACCGCTTAGGAGGCGGTGGCAACCGGCAGAACCCCTGCCTACAGCTTTTACTTATACAGATTGGAACCCATGCGAAAGTACAGTCACCCCCGAGGCTCTGGACTATCAAGAATCACTAAGAAAGCCATATCCCGTGCCAGACAGAGATGTGTGTTAGTCATACCTCCATCCAGACGGAGTCATTCTCAATGGAAATAGTTCGCACACACGCCTTTCACAGTCAACCATCCCTTATCAAGTGCTTCTATCACCTCGTCCGGAAGAGGTCCCTTCTCGAGATTCACGAGGTTTTCCTCCAGTTGGACAGCACTGCTTGCGCCAATGATGATTGCATCGCCCTGCTCCCTCTTCAATTGTGAGTGATGGGTCATCCACCGAAGAGCACACTCCGCCTCACTGAGACCCTGCTTTTTCGCCGCCTACATAACGCTCCAAGTCAGCGCCTCATCACCACGAGGCAAGGAAAGATAACGGCCGCAAAACCTACCGCCCTCAGAAGATCCAAAGCATCGAAGTATTTCTCATTCCAGTATCGCTTCCTATAGTTCTGCCCCTGGTTTCTCTCTGGGTCAAACCTTGAGCCGGGCTCAATCGCTGCCTCGCTATCCAGCATGGCTTTCGTGTATCTCGACGTTAATAACCCGCCTCCAAGCGGATTGAAGGCATAGAAGCTAATGCCATACTTCTTCAGACATGGGAACAACTCCGACTCAACCCCTCGATGAAGCGCGTTATACACGCCTTGATACACGACTGGTTTGATCCAACCGTTCTTATCACAAATCTCACACATCTGCGCGACTTCCCAGGCCATGTAGTTACTAATGCCAAACCTCCGGAAATAGCCTTCCTGATGGAGATGATTGACCTCACGCAATGTAACCTCGTAGGGCGTGCTTCTGTCCGGGGCGTGCAGGTACCACATATCGATTTTATCGGTTTTCAAGCTCTCCAAAGATTTCTGTAGCGCGAGACGTAGGTGTTCAGGTGAATGGACGGTTTGGACGTCAGGGCCAAGTCCCAGATTCGCGCGCGGGCTGAATTTCGTGTCCATGATGAGGCCCCGCTCCTGCCAGTGCAACTGCCCTAGATACCGCTCTGATGAGCCACCACCATAGACGATAGCAGTGTCAACTTCCGAGTGCCCGTGTTTTTGGAAGACATCAAGAATAGAGCCACATTCCTCTAGTGTGTGAACCCGTGCTTGTTCGGCGCCTAGTTTAATATCAGTACTGGCTTGAAGGGGGGGTAGGAGTGTGGCCACCTTCCGTGCCAAATGTCATGGCACCGAAAATGATGTCGAGCGAAGTTTTTGGTGCCATTTTGAAGAATACCTGCTAAATTTATTTTGGTTGCAAAGCGTTTGATGTACCGTATCGACCTCGAGAGAAAATATCCGCACGGGAGTGCCTCTATATACGTATCTTTTGCGGGGTGCGGGCCTCGCGGGGATAGTCGGGGTTAAGATAATGGAAAGCATCGTATCTACATGTCCTAGTCCATTCGCAAGTACAAGCTATTCTGTAATGGCGTCTACGCCATCCGGGAATAGCTTCAATTGGACGACTGAATGCCCTAGCGCTAAGCGCCCGTTACTCTATTATTAGCTAAAGGGTAATAAAAATCCATTTTTGCAACTCTTACATTCTCTTAAGAGACTATTTCTAATGTCATACTATATTAGAAGTGCAAAACAATACCAAAAAGGAATATCTTTACCAAATCTAGATGTTAGCGGGTACGTAAAAATCGATTTCGGCCAATTAGAAGCCTGCATTTATATCAACAAAAGGGCAAGGATAGCAATAGGTGGGTACATGGGTGACACAGGTGGCGGGTGATAATAATTACTACGGTAGGTTCCAGGCATAGTGCTCATTGATGTTTATTATTACTAAATAAGGGGGTAGTTGGTACAGCCCCTTTGAATTACATTAATTTCTTAAGCTTAGTTGTATATATTATAATTTAACATTATGGGTCTCGTGTTTAAAGTAGCTTTTCCGTTATCTTGTTACAGTTGGTCTAATATAAATTGGGACATGGTGTTGAGGTCATAGAAACTCGAATGGATATTTAACCTCTGCGCAATCGCCGGTATGCCAACTTTGGGAGTGAATGTGCTTATGTTCCATTTAAGACTTGTGATACCAGTGTCAATAGCCAAAGTTCGAGAGATAAATAGAATATATAAAAGCTGCTCTCTACCATTCTCAACCAGAAGATACTGCTCACCTGAACTGCGCCTCGAGATTAGGTAAGTCTGCTCTAATTAGAGCCATCTTGTAATGATCTTATTACTTCTTTCAGTGGGAAAATATTAATATCAAGAACCTACGAATGCTTTACAATTGTAGTATAGAGATGTTCTCTGGGCAATATCTGTTGTCAAATAAGTTTCCATTGTCAATTTTATCTCGGCGTTTGGCTTTACAGTCTTTGGAACATGAAAATGAATTGACTAAATCTACCGATATTCTTGTTTAACTTTGAAGGCCACGACCAATGCGAATTTTTTGTAGCCATAAGGTTTTCTGTATCCTCCTGTTCGTAGCTCATACTTCGTTCGGCTGTTATCATCGATCATCAGTCAACGTTGATTTATATCGAAGTCTACATCCCTTCAATGAAAACTCGAGGAGCAAAAATATGGATATGTACCCATTTTCATCATACACATGTTTAATAGATAAATATATGGAGTTGAAGCAAACTAAGTTGCTCAATACCTATGGATACCACGGTCCCGTGAATCTTGACTCCTCCCATCTACCTACTCTTTGCAAATTCCCTAATTATAACCCTGACTCATGTCCATCCACAGCCATATCATCCTAATTCGTATCCTTTTAAATTCTAGCCATGGAATCCCGCTGGTCATTGATATAGGTGGGAGAAATGGATTCTAGAAGGGTGTTCCGTCCGGTAAATGTATGAAATATAATATTGCTTGTGATATTAAACGATCTTATTATTTTTGTAAAATAGATTATTCTTTCAAGTGACCTGCTACGTCCCTTTGACCTCATTCTAGATTTTATTTTCCTTCGCCGCTTGAGCTTTGTCCTCGTTTCTATGCCACCTCTGGGATAGACTTGATACTCTGAGAGTTTGTCCTTCTCTGTCATTGGCATTGTTTCGAACAAGGGGATCCTCAAATTCCATTCTTGGAATGACCGATTTGCGCTGTTCAAGTTCCTTTTACGGCAATAACGGCATCCATAATAACAGATTTGTTTTCGGATCATTCCCATCCCTTAGCAGCATCCATAATGACTTCTCCTAATTTGCTCTCCAAACCTCCTCGCTTGTCGGAATTGGACCTTTATTGTCGTCAATTAGGTTATTGCCATCGGTCGGCGGCATCTATAATGACCCTTCGTGCTTGTTTCTCGACGTTGAGTATTCCTACCCGTGAATCTGACTACTGCGGCTCTCCTCACTCGTTAGAATTTGCTCTTTATTTTACTCTATCGGATCGTTTTTATCGCTGAGTATCATCTCTAATAACTCCTTACTAAATGCAATGGGCGCTTTATGATTATCTGCCGTCGAATCCTCAGCCCTCGGCGTCACCTCCTTACTCAATGGTATTGGCACTTCATCCCTATCCTGTGTCTGATCCTCATCCCCTAGTATCATTTCTAATAACCCCTTACTCAATAGAATCGGCGCTTTGTCTTCATCCTGCGGAACCATTCTCGGCGTCTTCCACCGAACTGTCTCCTCCACCCCCTCGGCCTGTTCCCGCTTCTTCGTTTCCTGCCTCGTTGCTTCAATCAAATTATTCTCCCACATCTGCTCATCTCGCTTCGCCATTCGCTTTCCTTTTTGGCTCGTGTCTACAAGATCATTCTCGTCCTTCAGCATCATTTTCACAAGCTCCCATTGACCCCTCTCCTCCATCATCTCACTACGCCCCTCGCCGTGTATTCGAGCTTCGATCAATCTTGCATCAAGTTTCTTCCTGTGCTCAACATACTTCTTAAGCCGTTCATATCTTTTTAACCGTCGATTAGGCAGTTGGAGGTTTCGACTTGCCGCATCAGATTGGGAGTCATTGCTGGCTGTCGACAGGTCTAATGTTGCCAATTCCATTTCTGGTGAACTGCCAGGAATTCCCTCATCTTTCAACTTCTGGCGCGTTGCTTCTTTCAGATCCTCTTGCTGTTGTTTTGGCTCATCCCTATTCTCCAACGAAGAAGCCGCCACAACTTCCCAGGTCGAGGGTTCCGATTTTGATTTCAGACTATTGGATTGCGTTCCCTCTATACTTTTCTTACCTATTCCAGATTTTGTTTTCGACCTCAGGGGTGTCCAATGCTGGTCCTGTAGCTTGTCTCCCTCCTCTTCTCCCTCGCTCAGATCAACTTCATCTGGTTCCCCCATTAGTTTCTTATAAACGATATCTCTTGGCCCAATTCTCTCCATACACTCGTCAGGTACATCGGGACCCCATATTCCTTCTATAAATTCCCTCGCCCATATATTACTAACCGTCAGCTGTGTTGGAGCTCCCTTCTTAGTCTTTGCCCGCTTATCCTCCCAGAACATTTTGAATATCTCTCTCTTCATATTCGTGGCACCCTTGTCCTGTAATCCACATCCCACAATCCGATCCCACCATCGAAGGTCCGTGCTAACGTTCAATCCCACCCCGTAACTCGCTATATTTCTCCTTAAATGTACTCCAACTGCTGCAATCTTCTCGTTCCCTGGAGGCAACCAAACCCCCGGATTTTCGGTCCTAATGCCTTGTATCCCATACGCCGCGATTGTTCGTATCGTAACCTCCTCGAGTAAATGTATATAACTCTTTGGTGAGATGCCATTAGGGAATTTCGATGATGTGATGTTCCGTAAATCCAAGATTGGGTATATCACCAATTGCCCAGGACCATGATACGTTATTTGTCCGCCACGTAATGTTTCGACGACTTCCGCGTGTTGCGCGGCACCATATCGCTGCCACGGTGTAGAAGAAGCGTCGAAGCTTCTAGGTAAAAATGGCTGTTTTAACTCGATGATTTTTTCGGCAGATAGAGAGCCAGCTTCTCGTCTTCCAAGAGTATACACAGGTGTCGGGGTGAAGGTTAGAAGTGTGGGTATGGGCGTTGGAAGAGATGATGGCGTTGGATTAGAGGATGAGAGGGCAGCTTTATGTTGGAGGAAGGAGGATACGAGTTTGGTCTGAAGAGTAGAGGCGGTACTGAATTGTGTTATATCTGGAAGGTGAATATGGCGGAGGAGTAGACTGCGGGACATTGGGTGTGAGTAAAGAGCATGAAATAATTTTCTTGACAAAGTAGAGTGAGGTTACAAGGCAGAGAGACGAGGCTAGAGTTTTCACCTTCTTGGTTCGCGTCGTCTGCCGTAAGGTTACATATATCTGCCTCGTGACGACAGGCACGTGAACCCCTCCCCTTTTTTCTTGCTACAGTAGGTACCTAGGTAGATACTTATTCACAGAGGCTAAGTACATCTCCTATAGATATCTTAGGGAACCGCTGTTCTTATGAAGCATACAAATATATAGTAACTAATAAATGAACTTGCTTATGTTGTCGCTGAACATCATGCTGAGACCTTGAGCACTCAAAAAGTCGTAAGAGTTACATCAATGGTTTTAGCGACTATTTCTTTCCTGTCATTAGCTCTTCCTACTTTTCCGACTATCCCAGTGTTCATTATTTCTGTGACTTATATAGGCGTTGTTTTTGGCACCGAGAGGTGGATGTCAAGGATACGTGAGAAGCAAGCAGATTATATGAGGTTAGCAATCATGACAAAAGCCGAATTTGAAATTCAATCTCAAGCACGGTTTTGGCAACCCTTGTTAGAATACTCGGAACACAAAGAGGTGAGGAATAAGCACACACAGTCGTGGGTGGATTGGCTATGGCTTTTCTCAGTCTTCTGCTCAGTCTTCGACACATATCCTCCAGTGAGATTTAGAACCATCTAATAAAAGGTTATTTACTAAATTTTTAGGATAAGTTACGTGCCAGATATTACTGAGGCGTTTATTTCAGAAACTGCGAAAAAAAATAAGAAATATGGTTAGGAAGGTTTATTGATGTATCTTTGGAATCTAAATCTCGTCTAAAGGGCAAAAGAGTAGGTTAGGAGTATGGATTAAGTACGAGATGTGTTAGAAACATGCATAGCAAGTTACTATGGTGGCTTGAATAAATCAATTTACGGAAATAAGGATTAGCTACAGGGAAATTTCTTTATGTGGCAAAGTTTGGGAATAGCTTCATTTAAGAATAGATTCAACTGGTGATTTCAAATCCATGTCTAAGCACGGATCAGATCGCATGCGGGAATGCAAATTAATGCCTCTTTACCCTAGTGCCAATGGATACTTCTGATCCTAATTGTCCTGTTATAAGACTGCCTAGCACGATACTAGGGTACGTGGCCAGTTCAAGCTCGTTCTGCGATTGCGGAATACAGTAATTCTATTACGGAGGTTGAGATGTGGGAGGAGGAGAATGAAGGAAATACACTTGCGCTTTCGTTCCTCTGTAGTGTGCGTCGTTCGTAAGTCCTTTAAAAGACGCTCTCATCGATTAGGCAAGCAGGAAATCTCACACGAGCATGCCTCACATGCTACACAAATCAAATACTGCATACTCCTCCGCATAACAAATTAGTACTTGTACGTCTACTTGAATTTATAACAATAACTATTTCATTTCTTTACAAAACATGATCTTAAAAACCCAGAAGTGGGCCACATTTAATGAATGCTAGCCCAATGAGTCAATTCCAAACGAATATCGCATATAAGTACATCAGTCGGAATCCTCAATAACCGTATATGACGTAGGAACCTTGCGCTTAGTGATGGGTGGAAGGATACGATTACGATTCGAAACATCACCGCTTGGTGTAAGGGGAGGGGGAGCTTGATATCTCGACTGCTTCAAAGCGTTGGTAGTTGGGGTCAATTTCTCCACCGACAACGACATGATAGGTTTATACAACTCTCCGAGATAATCCTTGAGAAGTTCTACGCCAATCGCGTGCAGCTGTGCTTTAGCATCAGCACAACGTTGCTTCCAAGCCTGGGTACCCCTGATGTATGGTTCCGATTTCTTCGTGATAATTAGCGTATGTGGAGAGCCACGTCTTTCAGTTCTAAACAAGTGACCTGTTCCTTCA
The DNA here is from genome assembly GCA_002276475.2 of Chlorociboria aeruginascens. Taxonomy (NCBI): domain Eukaryota; kingdom Fungi; phylum Ascomycota; class Leotiomycetes; order Helotiales; family Chlorociboriaceae; genus Chlorociboria; species Chlorociboria aeruginascens. The sequence continues at coordinate 15,751 of NCSK02000281.1, read as the reverse complement.
AGTTTTTTCTCAAGATGAGTTCTTCTTGATTGGGTAGCTGAGAAGTCCATAACTCCTCTGGTGGGATCCTGTAAGAAGATATTCAAAGTCTGACAGTCTCCACAGTCCGCCACAACAGATAAATGGCCTTGGTTTTGCGGTGGTGTGGGGGCTGTGCTAATATATCGTACGATGTAAACACTTAGAACTTGTTGAAACAAGCGGGGAAATGGTGTAGATCCAATTGACACTTGCTTCAGGCGAAGCTGAGAGTTAAGACTGCTCAAAAATGGAAGGTATAAAGTGTCAAATAGGCTTGTTCTAATATCTAGTACCTCCAAAGAAATCTTCGTGACAATCAAATCAAGCTCGGATCTTAGTGTAAATGACCAACAATGGGACAGTAAGGTTACTACGTCTTGGATATTTGGGCGATTAGGTGAAGGTGCTGCTCGGCGATGCGGATAACCCCAGAGAGGATCACGAGAATATTTTGGCTGCTTTTGTTTTTGCGGTGAACTGAGGTTCTGTAAACTGAAATGCTCAGCAAAATCAGACATAATATCCTTGAAGATTGTTTGTATAAAATTCTCTGGACGCCCAGCAGAGAGGTTAGTATCGCAAATGGCATTCAAAAATGACATTGTCATAAGTCCATGATCAACATTTCTCTTGACGGAGGGAAGTATACTATACAATGTTAGCCTTGTCCAATAGCTTTCAGAGTTGACATACACGTCGAACGATTCTTGAGTTGGTAACTTCTTTGTCAGATTAGCTAAGGTTGTACCATCATTCACAGTGACTAATGCCATAGACGAAATGCTTTTCTCAAGTTCCAATTTCAAGAAATCTTGATAGATCTTAGCATTATCAGTTGTTCGTTCAATTTCCAAATTCAGTCCATTCTGTAGTTCTTCAATTGTTCTGAATCGTTCCGCAAAGGCAGTCATGCCTGAAAGTTTGGTGCTTAGACTATGCTTCTTATAAGTCAAGGTGACAAGAAATGAGATGGACTTAGATAAGAGGACAGGTACAACTAAGTATGTACTTACTTTGTCAGTAGTGATCGAAGATCCCATCGTAACATAGCGATTCCTGCACATCGGAATACGGAGGAGGAAACACTTTTAGAACACATTTGAAAGGTATCGAGAAACATGTCCTTCTCTTCCAGATCAATGGCTGTTGCTATAACTTTGGCAACGATATCTTGCGAGAATGGATGTTCGGTATTTTTCATCTGGCACTCCAACGTTTTCCGAACCATAGCATCGCAAATCTGCGAAATGTCTTGTTTGGGTGTCCCGTTGAATCCAAAAGAATTATTGGAAATATAGTCTGCTTTCAGGCGGTCAAGCCAAGATCCAATTTTCCTTTGGTCGAACGTTTTAGAATTGAAATCGAGAAAGAATTTGAAGGGCTTTATTCCTAGGGACTAAGAGTGCAACCTAAGATTTGTCAGTACTAGTAGTTTAGTAAGTGTGCCGATTTCCTACCGCTCGCCGGTAGATATGTGTAGCTGTTACACCTTCATTTCCAGTATAACCAGAGTATTCTTCTTCGTCATCCGGATCCCAATCCTTCCAAGGTTCTTGCTGAATAAATGAGTCTTCTCTAATATCCTTGTCCTCGTCGACCGTAGTCCCGTCTAATCTAACCACTCGTTTGAGACTATACTCGCTTTCCAATTCTTCGATAAAGGAATGAATATCTTCACCGTCCGATTCCTCGCCATAGTCACAATAATAATATTCGCACGAACCAAGCACTCTTCTTTCTAATTCTGCTAGGTAAAAGCAAACATCTTGTTCCTGGCAGATCTGGCGTAAATGAGATGCGATTGGTTGATCTTCGCCTTTCAAACCTTCGTAGCGAAGACTCGCAGCTGTATACTCATGAGAGAATAGAAAGGCGAGAGAAAAGGGCGTTTTGGGATTTATCTCTATCTCACTTTTCCAATTTGAAAAAAGTGGCCTGAGTTTAGCCATGTACCTATCCGAATTATTCGCTCCCAATTCTTTTGAACTCAAAGTTTCGTGTATAAGATTATATGTGAGTACCAATCGGCGGCCTGATGTGACAGGTTTGACTTCATGAGTAACATCTGAGTACCTGGGTTTTGACAATTAGCAGACTTTCCTGGAAGTGATGATCAATACTGACCATGCTAAATACGAGAAATCGAAGTCAGAATACTTGGACGTTTCAAACAACTTTGTTTCACTACCATGGACTTCACCACCTTCATGCTTCGAAGGTAACGCAATCACCATTGTTCCAAACATATGGGGTGCTTTCTCAGAGTCTTGATGAGGTTTAAACATCGCCCCCTCTTCATAGAGCAGCAGTTTATATAACTGCGCCGAAACCCTAAGTTCGGCGGAATCCACTCCCAGCCCCGCGCTGACCTTTGTAGTAATCTCAGTGATAACCTTGCTCCAAAGGGGATTCTTCAGTTCGAAATCACCAGGAGAGATTTCCCATGTATTCCGCACCGAAGTATCGACAATAGTTTCCATTCCCTTCCCAAACGGTGCCTGGTGACTCGCAGCAATAATAGCTTGTGCATCGCGATCAGATAATGGCAGTCCGATGATGCCAGAATCTTTCAAATAGACACCTGGGTTCGTAGCTGTTGGAAACTGGGAGAAAACGGCAAAGGATCCTGCTGGATGGATGTCGGTCAAGCATTTTTCGAGGTCTGCTTTGAGATCTTCGAACACGGTTGGGTTATTAGGACTCGGAACAGCCATAGCGGCTGCCTCTAACATTGCTTTTCACTCCTTGAGCTTCTTGAACTCCTTGGAGGTTGGCATGGATTTGGTTTTTTGAGACGTTGAATGAAGTTGAAGGGAACAACGCGTCGAGCAAATAAAGTTACGCGTCTCAGGACGAGAAACCGCGATCAGCGCCAAGTCACGTGTGTATTGAATTCTCTCTCAAGCCTCTTTATTTCATTCCCATAAATCGTAATATATAATCAGTATCTTAGGGCTAGGTTATTAAAAGCACTTAGAGGAAACTGTTCTTTGTATCGTATCTGAAACTCCATTGAGGGTGCATTTCATGTCTGGATAACGCAATTCAGAATAGAACACCATGTTCCAAAGTATAAAAATATTTACTGTTTCAAAATACAAAAAGGTAATAACCATACCATTTTCAAACATATTTAAGATTATGATTTGGGAATACATCCCTTTCCACCATTCAAAGCTTTGCCTCCTCGCGACAAAGATATTGTGACATATAAACTCACAAAGGTGCACCAAGGAGGCTACTTAGAGTCAAAACACGATGATCATCTTCACACACTGATTATAACACTCGGAGTTGAAAGTCTCGGCATTGAAAGCATATTGTAATTGGGATTCATGAAATCATCCAAAACTCGTTTTATGCACTTACCTCCATACCTTAAACCCTACCACGTCCGGCTAACCCTCTCCTTGAGCCTCCTCCTTAACCACTCTCCAAAACTCTTTTCCATGCCCTGGGTAGTTGATAGGACTTTCATCCTTCACCAGGATTGAAGCATTATACAATGCGATCCGTGTGAAAAAAGCTTTCCGACTCTGCCAACGGCACAATTGGCAGACCCCAGTATTCTCACGCTATTCATGCATCATCTCAATCAACTTATTTAGTATTTATATCCGTGATCATAACAAAAGTATAACCAAACTTACCTTCGTGAACCCTAGTTTCTCGAGCATCTCCCCCCAATCATCCCCACTTGCGGAACAGCCACCAGAATCTTGGAACTATCAAGGCTCATTTCCATCTCCCGCCTCACCACTCGTGGTAGTGGCCTCGCCAATTCTTATACCGGTGCAGTTTGAGGTTTTTGATAGTTCAATTCACCCCGTAGCATTTTTGGTCCACACAGTACACCGCATGGCTCTGCAAACAAATGGTGATTGTATTCGTGGTCGGAGTTTGTATGTAAGGTTGCAGTCCTGTACTGACGTTTCCTGCTCAATTACTTTAATGCATACTTGGATGATATGACCCAACTCATGACTTCAATGTGAAATTCGAACTACGTCTTCCCATTGGTGGTTCTCCAACTTGGAGTTTCTTCATTCAAAATGAAATAGGTAGTTATTTTCAAAAATTTCAAGGAATGAAAACTCTCTATAGAGTGGGGATTGATACACTCCGCATACCTTATATATGTGGAAACCTTTCGCGCGAAGATGAAGAATCGATCGTCGTATTGTAGCATATCAGAATATATGAGAATTCTGGATGTGAAAGAAGGAAGAAAGAGAAGCACGGACGACAAGGGCTTATAAGGTGTCACGTAACAATACCACGTGCCTTATTCCAAATTCCAAATTTTTTAAAAATCTTCCGTTTTCCCAATTATGAAAACAAACAAACCTTGACTACAATCAACTTTCGCCCATCGAATCTAATACCACAGGATTCCCAATGACAATCTTATGAGATTAAAAAGGAACAGCTTCACCCAACCATTCTCCTTTTGTGTTGCTGCCTAAATTCACGCCATCCCATCCCATCCTCCTGATCGACAATCCGAATCACCAGCATCTCCATTCTCCTTCAGGCGACAAGATACCATAAGCCCCTTATGACGTCCCTTGTCAGCCATTGATTGTACCCTGCTCCAGTGTCAGCAACCTCTGAGGAACAAGGTATTCGCTCGAGCGCCATGAAGAGCTATAGGTTCTTTCTTTGCCTACTGGAACTCTAGGATGCAGAATATTCATCAATTAGATATGAAGAATAGACCACAGGGCTAGACAATGAGGTACACAGGTAGATTCGAACTTTCCGTCGGTTGGAAAACTAGAGAGAAAGATCGCTTCATACCATCAAAGTCTCTATCCGAGATTGCCATAGAATCTGTGGTGGCTTTCCATTCGAGCCGGTTTGGGATCGGATGCGGTGCGTCTTGCTTGGATTATAAGCTACATCCTGCATGAACAGTTCGTTGACATGATCGTATATTTTTATACTTTCACGAGTACGCCACTGAGGCCGCGAGAAGTGCAAAGAGAACCGAGATTGATAGTTTTGCAACTTCATCGTGACTTTTGCTGAGGGCTTCAATGCAAGTGTTAAAGTGCCGTGTCTATTTTGTCTTCGCCTCCCCCCCCTCCTTCCTATAGTGACTGCTAACGTGAGGGTATTAGAGTTTCCATAACTTTGAATGGAAAATCATATCAGAATAACGTTTCGATTTTGAAACGTCGGTTTTATTTATCGTCGATGTTGAAGCAGATGTTCGCACTGCATTTTCGTGTCGATACTTGTTTTTCTCAAGGGCTGATTCGTTGTGAGCTTCCTTGAACTCTTCTTCGCACAAAAATCAAAGAAGTTTCGACTATAATAAGACCTAACCATATTGGTATAAGGCTTTATGCGTCCTCTCATCTGTCTAAGCATGTTATATTCTACGGGCGAATACATCTCCAGGAAATAAGTGTAATCCGGGGATGGCCGGGGAATGTTGGAGGAGTGGGATCTAAACAATGATCTATAATTGTCCTCAGGAGCTTTTGAAAGGTAAAGATCCATGTGCTCTTTGGCTAGGACTGAGTAGTTAAGGGGGTTCATACCAGGATCAAAAGTCGGGGGATTTGATTGCGAAAGCACAATCTCGCTCTACTCAGGTACCATCCTTAGATCTAATTAAAGGATTTGACGTTCTCTGTTCCAAGAATAAGCATCGGCCAGGCTGGTTCCAAGTTGCAGATCTCTCGCACGTGATGTATACGTGCAAGGCCTGTGCCACCGCCCATGGAGATCCCAATAGCTATCTACTCCTTGGTGTTAGCAACATTATTGTCGATAATAGGGTTTATTGGTAGCAACTATACGTACCCCGCCAAGCCAATGCTTGGATGACCCGGTCAACAGGATGCTCCTCCACTGATATATTCCTTCTTTAATCTCGATGTCCAATCCATCTCGCCCAAGCAAAATCCACGCCAGTCCCTCAATATATTGGCAGTAAGTTATGAGTCCTATTTATCTAGACTAGTTGTCCAAGCCAATAGCTTTATTCCTTCATCATTTTGCTCTTTTCAATACACTCCTTTTCAGCAATGCGCTCTTCATTCTTTTCCCTTTCTCTTTTCGCTGTGACGGCAGTTGTTGGACAGACGTATTCTAATATCTCAACTTCAACTTCATACTGGCTAGAGCAAATTCAACATCAAGGCGTTGTCGCGTTCAGCGCAGAAGCCGGTTCATATAATTCCAGTTCTTATCAAGTTTTTCGCAATGTTAAAGACTTTGGCGCGAAGGGTTAGTTCTGAATGCCCTTTTGTATCCCTAGTAAACATATACTAACGATAATAGGCGATGGTATTACAGACGACACAGTTGCCATCAACCGGGCAATGAGCTATGGAGACCGATGTGCACCAGGGAGCTGTAATTCCAGCACGACCAGTCCCGCCATCGTTTATTTTCCCGCCGGCACATATATCATCTCCAAATCCATCATCGACTATTACTTCACCCAAGTCATTGGCAATCCAAATGATCTCCCTATCTTAAAAGCAGCAGCTAATTTCTCTGGGGATGGACTCATTGATGGTGATCCGTATGGCTCAAGTGGCAATTTGGACTTTGGATCTACTAATGTGTTTTACCGCCAGATTCGCAATATGATATTTGATTTGCAAAGCGTTCCTTTTAACAAATCAACTACGGGCGTTCATTGGCCAACCGCTCAGGCGACGAGTTTGCAAAATTGTGCTTTTTGGATGACAGATGTTCCAGGAACTCAGCAACAGGGGATATTTATTGAAAGTGGTAAGTAAATTCCGCAAAAGGTCTCGCAATCAATAATAGACTCCATTATTTCCAGTTTCAATCGCCTAGCTAATTAATGTACCTAGGTTCTGGGGGCTACATGGGCGATCTAGTATTTTACGGAGGAATCAAAGGTGCCGCGTTCGGGAACCAACAATTCACCGTCCGAAATCTCACATTTTACAACGCAGTTACCGCCATAAATCAATTGTGGGATTGGGGTTGGACTTATATCGGAGTATCAGTCATCAACTGCACGACTGGATTAAATATGACCGCGGGTGGAGCGGGAGATCAAGCCGTTGGATCAGTCACTTTCATCGATTCAACTTTCACCAATACTGGAGTTGCCTTCGCCACCGCTCATAATTCGACATCCATCCCTGCCTCGGCCGGTAGTTTGATTCTCGATAACGTACATTTTAGTAATGTCCCTGTTGCTGTTCAAGGACCTCAAGGTACTGTTCTCCCGGGTGGAAATATGACAGTCACGGGATGGGGACAAGGCCACTCCTACACTGCAAATGCTACTACCAATTTCCAAAAGCCAATTACAGCATTCTCTCGACCTCAATCCCTCACCACCAATGGCGACATCTACACCCGCTCCAAGCCCCAATACGAAGCTGTACCCCTCACCAAGTTTATCTCAATCCGTTCCCAGGGCGCCAAAGGAGATGGACAGACCGACGACACTGTAGTCATAAACACAGTTCTCAAAACTGCTGCGTCCCTTGGACAGATTGTATTTTTCGATGCTGGGACTTACAAAGTGACATCTACGATCTACATCCCTCCCGGATCTAAGATCGTTGGAGAATCCTACTCCGTCATCATGGGATCTGGCGCATTCTTCTCCTCCATAACCGCTCCCCAACCCATAATAAGCGTTGGCCTGGCAGGCGAGACTGGAATAGTAGAGTGGTCCGACATGGTAGTTTCTACCCAAGGAGCCACAGCGGGCGCAATACTAATCGAATGGAATCTGGCTTCACCTGAAGCAACACCCAGTGGAATGTGGGACGTTCATGCCCGGATCGGCGGTTTCGCTGGCTCCGAACTTCAACTGGCAGATTGCCCCATTACACCGTCAAGTTCCTCAAACACAACCACTGTGGCACCCTATTCCAACACCACCTCAACTTCTGTCAATACAAATTGCATTGCCGCCTTCCTCACCATGCACATCACCCCTTCAGCATCGGGACTCTACCTCGAAAACAATTGGTTCTGGACCGCAGACCACGACATAGAAGACCCCTCGCTCACCCAGATCACCATCTACACAGGCCGGGGCATCCTCTGCGAATCCACGGCCGGGAATATCTGGCTCGTAGGCACCGCCGTAGAACATCATTCCTTATATCAATACCAATTCGTCAACACGAAGAACATTTTTGCCGGCCAAGTGCAGACAGAAACTGCGTACTACCAGCCAGCTCCAGACGCATTGACGCCATTCACCGCACTGCAAGCATGGAACGATCCCGTATTCACGGAATGTACAGGCGGGAAATGTGCAGAGGGGTGGGGGGTCCGAGTTGTAGAGTCTCGAGACATCGGGTTTTATGGCGTAGGGTTGTATAGTTTTTTCGATAACTATAGTACCGGTATGTTTCCTCTCCCTTAATCTCTAGTCTCTATATCCTCGAGCATAACACTAATGTAATGCACAATAGCATGCTCCGCTGTAAACAGCACCTCAGCCTGCCAATCCCGCATCTTCAGCATCGAAGGAAACAGCACAAAAGACATCAACATCTATAACCTGAACACGATTGGCAGTACAAACATGATTACAAGGAATGGTGTCGATTTGGTCCAGGCCAAGGATAATGTCAATGTTTTCCCCGACACGATTGCGTATTTTTCGCTGTAGATATATGAGGTATTTGTATCTATTTCTCGGTTGGTGTATATGGCGTCAGTTTCTGGCCTCAAACCCGGGCCTCTTTAGATGAAAATAATCCATTAGTCTGCACCTAGGGAAATAATCTGATTTTCAGGGAATGATTCATAATATTAAATTGAGCTTTCCCCAATGGCCTATAGTAACTTAATAGGTAAAGTAATATAATTGTATATAGTAATATCGTTAGAGTTTCGGCGATTTAGTATTGCACATTCGAGATGACTTTAAATATTCGCAAACCGAATTATACCATCACGAATTAAATGCAGGGCTGGAGAGATTTAGTATTATGAGAATTGAAGTTCCAACTACTGTGCGGGTCAGGGCACTTTGGATTCTTAGTTTTTGAGACAGCTTGGACAACTAATCTAAACACAAGCCATATATATATGGGTATACACAACTACACTTTGAGGGGATCTCATTTATCGAAGGAACGGCAAGAAATATGCCTGGGGTTAGGCTTTATAAACTTGTGTTCAATCGCTCCTTGGCGCTGTTGTTGTCGTTGTTTCCAATAATCCCTTAATCAATCCTTAACATTTAGTGATGGCCTCAGGCATGGTTAGGGCACAGGGCCGGCGAGCCCATTATAAAGAGCGTTGTGCTTTTACATTGGCTTTTTTCTGCGGGACCTATATGGACATAACTAAATATAGAGCTATTAATCGTGGGGGCGGGCCATCATATTAGAAAAAGTCGTCGGCCTTTCTTCAACTATATTCTGTCGCTCAAGCTCTATTTTATGTATCATTATCTCTTTCGAGATATACATTGGCCTATACCATGAGGAAAGCGAACTATCCACCCAACCAGTAACTGTCGGGTCCGTCCCAACATTCAATTCTAGAGTCCAATCATAGATTATCCTACACAAAATCAATATCAAGACATGCGCCTTATACAATAGAAGAAAGGCCTAGCTTACTTTGAATCGTTTATTAGGTCCTCAACGGCGAAGTTCAAAAGCTTATAAATTCTGTCTCTGCCGCCCTTATCATTAAAATCTATAACTTCATAGCGTTGCGAGTCGACAAATCTACGTAGGGATCTCTGGCTACAAACCCTATTCACGAGCTGTATCCACTGTTGAAACCCAGGTGAAGATCTATTGCGGTTATTTCCAAGCTTTACAAGTTTAGGAAGTAGGGACTTACAAATCATCGCAACGCAGAGTTACCACGAAGCTTAGATAGGGTCTCTCCCCAGATGGGTATCTTAGCGCATCGAAGATATCTGAGTGAAAACGTATAGGGATATCGTTTAACTTCTGCACCAAGGTCTTCCCATTCACGGGTACTTTAGTTACAGCCCTCACTGTCCCTGCTTTATTTTTAGCCTCTTTCATCATTCCAATATAGTCCAGTTTTGAACGTCTCGACGGCTGAGTCAAATCCCCCAAATCCATATCATCTGAACTCTTCATAGAGAAACCTTTTGGTACGGTTAATTTCAATACCCAGCTACTAAACCAACAGGATCTATTTCAAGATTAACTTTAATGCTATGTTCATGCAGTGGCTATGGGAGAGTGGAGAGCCTTACTTATTGCAGATAAGTCGGTTAGTTATCCATATCATCAAATGTCTAACTTTGTTTCTATTAGCTATATTATCACCCGCGAAAACTTTGTAGCAATTAACTCCGTTCATACGGTTTGGGAAATCTCGCCCAAACCCAAAGAATGAATTTGACCCATCTCCTCTCTCTAGCAGCCTTCTGACATGAGCCCTTAGTTCGGAGTTTCTGTTCATGTAAGTATTTGACTAGCAACTAAAGGGAGTAGGACATACAAGCTTTGGCTATAAATCGCTTCAAACGTGATGTATCCTCCAGCATCTGTAGGTAGGTCACCGTGGAAAATAGAATCCTGAGAAGGCTGTAAATGAAGGACAGATGAATTCTGACGGGGAGGTACAGAAGGCCCTCTAAACTCTGTGTATATATCATCATTTCTCGATGCATTGATTCGCTGCCTGTTTCCCTCGTTGTTTCTCTGTCCCCGTCCGTTTCGTGGTGGTAAGCGGGGGGCTTGTGGCAGAAATTCCTGATATTCCGGTGGTGGAGGAAAATTTAATTGACTTTGAGGCAAATGATTGCCTGGTACCTCATTATTTAATGTTGGGTGGTGAAAATCATCAACAATATTCTCTCCTCTTATAGAGTTGTCTAAGACAAAACTGCCGGAATTTGGAGAAGAATAAGAAGAATTCATAATTGATTAGGTCTTCGTCCAAATGATAAAAGAAAGAAATAAGTACCAGAAATCGTGGCAATCAAACAAAGTCCGATCTTGTCACATGCAAAATCATCGCATATTTGATTAAATTTATGATTTATTAATTTAGAGGCGTTAATTTATAAATCATTCATTTTTGCTAATTAGTACTTTAGAAGGTACTTAAATTAGCTAGTAACTTCCTAATAAAATTAGGTATCCTGGCGAGATCGCAATAGCTATAATATAGGGATTATAAAAAATCCTTTTTTGAATATATTATATAAGCAACTTTTTATAATTTCTAAAAATAAAATAATATTTTGATTATTTTTTATTCCTAATATTAAGCATTTATATTTTGTTTTTTATTTTATTTTTTTACGTAACAGTTATAAGCTCGGCCTTGATCCGAAATCCAAAAAATTAATATATTTAAGTTTTTATATTATTTGACCGAATTAAAATTATTAACGTTTTTATAAATTTAACGCATTTATGTTTTAATCAATTTTTAATTAATAAAAAATTATTATTATAATAATAACTTTTACTAAATTCCAAATAATTTTTAAAAATAAAAATTATTAGCAATTATAATTATATTAGCTAAAAGCAATTTGCAAAAAAACAAATATTTGGAAATATTTAAATCCTAAGCTAGAACAAAGCAAATTAAAAATATTAATTTAGCTAATCAAATTAATTTGCTTTTTAGAACCAAATATTATTGCCGGGGGAGCATTTATCGAATTTTTCCAAAACTATTTTATAAATTATAAAAAATATAAATATAAAAAAAAAAAAATGGAAAATTAAAAAAAAATGCTATTTAAGAATTTTTAATAATAATTTTTAATATTATAAATATTAAATATTATATTTATATATAGAAATATAATTTTATTTACAAAATAATATATAATCTTAAGGCAAAATTCGCTTTAAATAAAAAGCAAATTAAAAAAAAATATTTTAATTAAATAATAAAATTTTTAAAAAAAATTAAAAAATTGAAATATTAATTAATAGCTTTAGTTATGGAAAATTATATATAACAATAAAATTAAATATAATTTTTTAAATATAAGCTGCAATCAATTAATTAAAAGTTTTTATTTATGTCGGAGCCACGGGGTTNATTATGCTTTCGACGCGGGGCACAGCTTNNTATTGCAATATGCTNTTTATNTCGATTAAATAATTTTATATTNGAAATAATTTAAATAAAAGCGAANNNAAAAATATAAGCAAAATATTNCCGCACGCNANNGCNTNNTAAGCGATTNCGATAATTANNNNAANNTTATAAATTAGGCCAACTATACGGGATCACACGTGAAACTAGCTAATATAATTACTAACAATTAATTTTATATAAATAATTAGCTTCGGCAGCAATATATTTAATATTATAATTAAAATATATTTTATTAAATTTTAATTTTCCATTATTTTTTATTTATATTTTTGCGAAATTTTATTAAAAATTTTATATTTTATGTTGAGAAGTTAGGGCAGATTAGGTAATACGCGAGTTAAGAATTTACCTATTGCATGCTGAGAGCTTGGATTCATTTAAAGAAAATATTTAAAAATTTTATTTTTCACGAACGGAAATCTTAAAATTATAATTTAATTAAAATCTTTATAGTTTAATTTATAATATTTAACTTTATTAAATCTTCTATTTTCAATAAATTATAAAATTCAATATATATTAAATACAACTTTCTTGCTAAAACAAAATTAAATAAATAAACCAAACGAGCAACCGTACGAATTAAGAAACCTTTAAAAAAAGCTCTTATTAACCGAACGAACCAAACGAAGCCAGAGTTTCCAGAGGGAGCTTTGTATAAACCGAACAAATTAACCAAACGAAGTCGAAACCTCCAAAGAAAGCTCTGCATATATCAAAGTTAAATAGGATCCAGAGAAAACTATTTGCAAAGCAATAAAACAAGTATGGCTTTTATATAAACTAAATTATTAATAAATTAAAATATTATATATCGATTTATATAAAATATAAAATAGAAAAAAATAGCAAATATCTGCCAACGCTTACGAGAAACAATTATAAAAATTGGTTTTGTTAAACGAAAATAAAAATTAAAAACAAAAAAATATTTTATATTATTAAAATAATTAAGATCGAGTTTGCATAAATTCAGCAAAAAAGAAATATTAAATCATTAGCAAATACGTTATTTATATCTACAGACAGCATTAATAAAATTGCTAATATTATTAATTAATTTAAATAATTTAGCAAATTATAAAATTTAAAAAAAGCAAAAATATAAAATTAAAATAATGCCAAAGCAATCGAAATTATTATCGAAAGATTAAAAAAAAATAATATAATTCTAATTAATAAATATAAGATTGCTTTTATTATTTGGATTTAATTAAAACTAAAATATAAAGCAATTAATTTAATTACCGCCAATTAATATATAATCAATATTCAAAATTTTATATTTAATAAAAACGTAGAAATCAATAAATTATAAAATAAGCTTAAAAAAATATTAATAAAAATTAATTATAGCTAATAATATAATAAAAAACGCTTATTTAAATAAAGCATTATTATTAATATTAACTTTTTTATTTCAAAAACAAGGGCGCTATATTGCTATAATTAATAAATTTTTTTATTTAATAATTATTATTAATTAAAAAAAAAAATTAAAAATTTTTTAAAAAAAAAAAAGAACATAAATTGCAAAACTTAAAATTTAAAAGCATTAATAAAAAAAAAGCATATATCGCATGGCGTTAATATTAAATTATTTATTATTATTTAAATTATTGTTTACGAAAAAAAAATAATATATTTAATATAAGCATAATAAACGTAATATTTAAATATTATTGCTATAAATTTATTAAGCATTTTATANNTAATTATAAATTCTAAATTGCTAATAAAAAGTTTGCACGCAAATTATATTTTAAAAATAAAAAATTAAAATTATAAATCCAAATTTAAATCCAAAGAGCCTAATATTTAATATTTAAAATTTATATAGCTAATTTTTTTAATTTATATTTAAATTATTTTATTAATTAAAAAAAAAGCTAATTTTTTTAACGAATAAAAAAAAGATAATATTATTGCTTATATCTCGAATAATAAAATCAAAAGCGATCTCGATAAATAAAATTAAAAAAAAAAATTTAATAAAAAAACTATTATTAAAAAAAAATAATATTATTAAAAATATTTATTTGTAAAAATATTTTAGGCGATTGAGCAATTAATATAAAAGCAAATTTATTTATAATTAATTAATTTTATTTATTTGGAAAATTAAGGCTGATATTTAAAATTTATATATAAATAAATAAAAAATTGCTATATTTTTAATAGCAAGAAATAATATTGGTTAAAGCTATAAATAAAACTTTTTATTATTTAAATAATATATTTTTTGTTTTTAAATTAAATATTAATTTAATCTTAATAAAAAAACTATGCAAAAATAGCTACTAGAAAGCTTTTTGTAGAAATATATTTCGGGTTATAAAAAGCAATTTTATTTATAAAAATATAATAAGTTAATATTAAGATATATATGGTAATAATTTTATATATTGCTCTTTTGGGCCCCATGGGTAAATATGGAAGATTGGCAAGGGATAGCTGTGGGCACTCCTATTAAGAGAGCATAGTTGCAACAGATGTTTATATTACGTCACGTGATAGGTCAGGTGACGGGTCAGGTGATGGATCAGGTAATCTCGCTTAGCAGGGTCAAGTAACCCACAAAAAATATATAGCTCTTGCCTTAGCTATTGTGGAACAATAGCTTATAATAAATATATTAATTGTTGGGATATTAATATCTGACATCAGAACTCCGTGTTTGGTACAAAGCCTCGGGTAAAAAAAAAAAAAAATAGATTTATATATTAAATATTTTATATAAAACGTTTTAGGCCGTGCTTAAAAATCGAGCAAATAATTAAAAATATGCAAAACCAAAATTTAAATTTCGTATAAAATTTCGATTAAATATATATATATTATATAAATAATATTATAAGAAAAACAAAACAATTCAATTTAAGCATAATTAATTAATATATATTATAATTAATAAATTTATATTATAAATTAATATTTATTAGCTTTTTGTACAAAAATTATTTTATTAATTTTATTTATTTTATTATTAATAACGGTACTAGCAAGTATTATAATAGGCACTAGCAAGTGCCTTGGATCCAATACAAGTGTAATGCCAGCGAGTACTACCAATAATATTCGATCGATTTAAAACTAATTAAATAATTCAATTTATATTAATTTTTGTACGAAAACCAATTTTTTTTTGATTTGTATAATTATTTTAATTATAAATTATAAATTGGCATATAATTTTTTGAAAATTAACATAAGCTTATATAAAGCAAAATTATATTTTTTAACGCCTCGGCAAGCGTTTAGGATTTAATTTCGAAAATTATGCTCGTACTAATATTTATAATTTAGTTTATATTGGGTCGTACAAAGTTTATTAAATATAATTTTTAAGTATTTTAGTTTGGATTTATTTAGATTTTTTTAAATTATTTAATTTAACATTATTTTTTACTATTCGATTAAATATTTTTGCCAATTTTTTTTCGGTTTCGAAATATATTTTAATTATTTTTATTATTTTAAAAAATTTATATAATTTTTTTGCAATTTTTATTATAATAAAATTTAATGGTTTATTTTTTAAAAATAATTAAAAAAGCTATATAATATAGCTTTTTTAATAGCTTAATTTTAAAATAATAATTATAAAATATTATAAGCTTAATATTTAAAATATTATATTGTTTGC
>NCSK02000280.1:0-35257 GCA_002276475.2 Chlorociboria aeruginascens | reverse complement strand
CCCCCTGCCCCGTCCCCCCAAGCTTCATAATTACTTCTTCTGATATCCTACGGCAGCTCGCTAGCTCCTAAGATCTGGATCCAGTGGGGACGTGGGATTATTGCGTGCTTGCTGCTCGTGCTTTCTATTAATGATGGATACACGTACTTGATCATTTGCGCCAAGGTGGGGGTATCAAGCCAGAACGACATTCACAACAGTGTGATTCCCTACAGGATAGATCAACCATTCACCTAGGAGGAACTCCTTGAATCCGTCTGCGAAACCCTCTATCGTGCTGCTGTGTTACCGAATCTACGAACGCCGCAATTACACGGCTGGGCATAGACGATTGGATGATCCTCGCGGATCCTGGGGTATCGCCGGCATAAGCCAAGATATTCGAGAGCGCAAGTCAGGATGGGCCTTCTGTACGTTGTTCAACTCGGATGGGCAGAGGGTACTGACCTGGTTGAATAGTGCTGTGGGAACTCCTCTGCAGTGGCCAGAAGCCAAGAAAAATGCACATCAAGTCCGGGATTGGGGGATCCAGGTACATATAGCATATACGGGGTTGATCGAGGAATTTGCTGATGCTAATCCCAGCAATTACTTGCCATTTGGAACAGGGCAAAGGGAAAGGAGAAAGATGCTTTACTTTGGGGTGATGAGGTGAGTTTTCGTATCAGCCGGGGATAACGGAGACTGATATTGGTTAGGTTGAATATTTGGTCGTCACATACAGTGAATCGGACCCAAAAGTCACACTTTCTCTGCGTCAGGCGGATATCCTGATGGCTCTAGCTGAGGACGATAAGCTAGCTACGGAGGGTGGTTGTGTACCGGAGTTGCAGGACGTAACCAATGCGAGGTGAGTGTTACCATTGCGTTGAGTTTTGCGACTGAACTCTTTCAGAGGAAATGCACTTCCGGTCTTCCATCCAGAATTTGGTCGATATATGCTAGAATCTACACCTGGAAAGCCCTGGGGAATTGACTTTAAAGACTTACTTGATGTTGAGCCGAACATGAAATGGAGGTGGGTAGTATTTCAGAATATACACTCATATTACTAACATAATCAAAGACGGGAGATTGCCAAAGAACACATGAATGTTGATGAATATCCCATAACGTTGACAACATACCCCCGACTAGGCGCTCCTGGTACATTTACTACTCCTTGGTTTGCTACTTCTGGTGAGAAATTACGTTCACAATTTGTTCCTGACGAAATTGCCAATCCACATATTCGATTTCCTACTTTGGCAGCCAATATACGTTCCAGAAGGGGTCGAAAGGTACAAGTCAATGTTCCTGTGTTCAGAGACATAAATACACCATGGCCTTGGAAAGATCCTACAGTCAATTATGACTTGCACAAGTGGCCAGAAGATGATGATGTCCGTAACGGAGCTGCTCCGGATAATTTCATTCATATGGACGCAATGGCGTTCGGAATGGGTAGCTGCTGTTTGCAAATCACATTTCAAGCCAAGAATATCACCGAAGGAAGAATCATGTATGATCAGTTGAGTCCTTTGGGGCCTATTCTTCTTGCATTGACTGCGGCAACTCCAATTTATAAAGGATTTCTTGCGGACACAGACATAAGATGGAATCAAATTAGCCGAGCTGTGGATGATCGGACCCCTGAAGAACTTGGGGAGGTGGTAAGTAATCTGACCCAATTCGAAGAAAATGCTGATTATTGACAGCCCTTGAAAAATGACCGTTGGCGAATACCCAAGTCTCGTTACGCATCAAATTCCACTTACATCTCCGAAGATCCTCGATTACGAAACGAGTATCTTGACCCCAATCTAATCATCGATGCCGATGTAAAGCAGGAACTTATGAAAGGTGGTATGGATGATCGACTTGCCACTCACTTCGCCCATCTCTTTATCCGAGATCCTATAGTCATCTTCTCTGAAGACTTGAAAGACCTTGATCTTACTAAAACCGACCACTTCGAGAATCTTCAATCGACCAATTGGCAACATATACGTTTCAAACCACCTCCAGCTAGCAACGATATCGGTTGGCGAGTAGAGTTTCGGCCAATGGAAATCCAAATCACAGATTTTGAAAATGCTGCATTCTCAGTATTTATGGTTCTTATTACCAGAGCAATTTTATCCTTCGATCTCAATTTTTACATCCCCATAACCAAGGTTTCAGACAATATGGAGATGGCACATGCGCGAGATGCAGTCCTAGAACAAAAGTTCTATTTTCGCAAGAATCCATTTACCACTAGAGTCTCACGACCCTATTCATCCAACGGTCCAACATCAGGCGACACCACACCGGCCATCAGCCGTCCTCAAACCCCCGCTGGACCAGTGGAAGATGAATACGATCTCATGAGTATCAACGAGATCATGAATGGCGGTAAGAGCGGGTCGGGCAATGATTTCCCCGGATTAATCCCCCTCGTAGAATCTTATCTCGACAGTGTAAATATCGATGTTCAAACCCGTTGCGAATTAGCTTATTACCTCGATCTCATTAGGAAGAGAGCAGATGGATCGCTTTGGACGGCCGCGAAGTGGATTAGGCATTTTGTGGGCAGTCATGAGGAGTATAAGCATGATAGTGTGGTGAATGATCAAATCAATCATGATTTGATCGGCGCGGTGATTGCGATCGAGAGTGGGGATAGGAAGAACGTTAGAGATGTGGATAGTTTTCTGGGAAGTCATATTGGTGGATGTGGTTGAATATTGATGGTTTTGTTGGATATTACCGTCCCGTTCTGGGTAAAGGTGCACAGGAGGACCTTTGATATTATTGCATGACAACCAGCGTTACTTTTTTATTTACAGTAGGATTTTATTTAGAATGCATATCTATAAGTGGGTCTCAGTGCCATTAATGCCTTCATCTCTAGGCAATTGAGATTACAAATTCGAAATCCATCGTTGCATTCTTATGTCTATACCTATGCATCTGCTCGAGTTCGGCCGAGCACGGGTATTCACATCAAGACATAAAGGAAGAAATCGAAGGAACACTTCCCTCTGACCTCAAAAATGTAAGCTTACGTCACTTATGACCTGATCCTAGATAATAAAAACTTATAAAGGGTTCAATCCCCATCCCTCCGAGCATCCTCAACTTCCTCTCAACATTCCAAAACTCCAAAATGGCACACGCTTCACCCACCTTCCTCAGCACCCTCTCTCCCACCACTGGCATCCTCTCCGACCCCAACAATGCAGAATTCCAAGCCTCCATGCTCCGCTGGTCCACCCTCGATCTCCAGATCCCGTCTCTCATCATCCAACCCTCTTCCGCTGCAGATATCCTGGCCACAGTCATGCACTGCACCGAGCATAAAATCCCGTTCGTGGTTAAAAGTGGAGGCCATAGTCCTTGGTCTACCATTAGCAGCAGGGGCTGGATTATCGATCTAGCGCTGTGGAAGGGGATGCAGGTTGATGAGCAAGCCGACAGGGTAAGGATTTGGGGCTCTATCAGTACGAGCGAGTTGAATGTGGAGTTAGGTCGTAGGGGGTTGTGTACTCGTGAGCTATTCTTTCTTTCTTTCCAAGATCTCCATGTCTCAATCAAGGTCTCCCCTTTTTCTTTTTCCTTTTTTTGGTCTCTACAAGAGAAAATTGTAGTTTCAGCTAATCAAAAACAGCAACGCCCAACTCTGGCTCCGTAGCTATAATCCCTTTCCTTCTCGGCGGCGGTCGCTCTCCGCTCTCTAGCCTGCACGGTCTTGGAATCGATAATATCATTTCTGCTAAAATCATCACTGCTTCCTCGCCATCCTCTTCTTCCCCTTCCCTTCTCTCTCTTTCAGAAACCGAAAATCGAGATCTTTTCTGGGCAATCAAGGGCGCGGGCCAGTATTTCGGGCTCGTGACCGAGGTGGAGCTGAAGATTCATCCGCTTAGGGAGATCGGCGTGGATACGTTTATTTTTGCGGCGGAGAAGGTAGGTGAGGTTACCGGTGCACTGGAGCGGATTGTTCAGGGCTGTGCGGATACTGAGGCAGGGACGGGAATTGTGATGAAAGTCCCGTTTGCGGAGAAGGTGAGTGCTCTTCCTCGAAACATTAGAGAGAAGGTATTGATTGGTTTTTCCACCTCTAGCCCGTGATTATAATCACTACAACAAATTTCTCCCCCTCATCCCCCTTATCCTCAACCCAAGCACTAACCTCCCTTAACCCGCTTAAACACATACCCAAAAATATCAACATCGCTCAATTCACCTCCGCGCTGGATGCAGTCGATAAACACGGGAGTATCAAACGCTACCTCTCCATTGGTCTACAGCGCTTCAAACCCGATATTTTGATCAAAGGAATGAGTATTTTTGAGAGTATGGTAGCAGAGGGGGAGGGGTTAGAGAATGGAGCACTGTTTGGTTTTGATTGGGGCAATAGTGAGGGTTTGAGAAAAGGGGGAGAAGAGGGCGAGGTGTATAGTCATAGGGATTGCCCTGTCTTCTGGTATTTTGTCCCATTTTTCCAGTCTTCATCGACATAATCCCACAACCCCCTACCTGCCTTCCTTTTTCTTTATCTTTATTTTTTATTTTTTATTTTTTTTTGTCAATAACAACCCCTCTTCGCACCCCCAAAACTCGCTGACTGCGCCAAACAGCATGGCGTTATCCACGTCGCCCTCGTCCTCGCCCTCGCAAACCCAGAAATCATTCAGCTACGCAGATCAGTATCTAGCCATGTGCCAAGAAGACCAGGCAGAGAGCGAGAAATCTTGGTTCCAGAATAATACGCGCGAACACCCGGTCCAGCTGCGGTATAGAGATGAGAAAGTTAGGAAGAGGCTGAGGGAATTAAAGAAGGTTTGGGATCCGAGGGCGTGCTTTGGAGAGGAGTTTCTATGATTGGAGGAGGGGGTAAGGAATGGGTAAGAGTGCGGTTATTGTAGACTGATGAGGTTGAAGAGGAGCGGTAGAGTGATTACCCTCTATTTTCGCTTAAACTTTTACCCCTGAAATTGTCGCTGGAAGTAAAAATATTATCTACCGCTATATACAAAAAATCCAGAGAGATCAGAAAGTGGACATAGGGCATGCGATCACGCTCCACATAAGGCCCTTTTGTTGTAACCTGTGAGTTTGGAGGTAAAAGTACAGCTAAGCTCGAATGGAGCCAGACATCTGAGGGAGAAAGGCCTTCGTTGTCTATAGGTGAGCACCCCGCAGCAGACTACGCTCGCGGATAGTATCCCGTCAAGCTGGTTGACAGGAAGATTGGGTAGGCTGCATATACTATGTGAACCAAGGATTATTTACTTACCTATTTATCTATTTCTCAACTGGAGTCGTCGCAATTTCGGTCCAAAAGGGGGAGGAAGGAGGAAGAAATCGAGGAAGTCATTGGAACGTACGAAATGGAACCGAATTGGTATTGGATGCTCCTTTTCATGCTCGAAATCCGCATATATGTACATATATCGTTTCAACCGTAGCAATTGACTAGCCACAACCCACTGTAGCAGCCAATGAATGCATCGGGGCCGCAAATGCCCATCATCAGCATAAGAAACCTGCTCGATCGTTCAAAGGACCGCCTAGATACGATCGTGCAGCGAGGATGGTCCCTTTTTGGACTCACGCTTACCCCATTTATATCCATGCTGACGGGAGAGAAGTTGTAGACGACAAAGAGGTAGAGTAGGCCGTGGAGGAACTGGAACCCCGTTGGAGACGGCCCGGACCTCAGATTCTTTCCCACCATCCATCCACCCCCCTTCGTCCACCGCGGAATTCCCAGCGAGAGTCGATCCCGTCCGTGTAGAAGCAACCCGATCTCTTACCCCCTGATCTATGGAACGCTCTACAATGATAAATATCCGGTGTTGGCGGAGAGGTGTTCGGGCATTTCAAACGTAGCAAAGAACACGTTGTATCTTTTTTCCTCATAGGCAAGTGATTCTCGTTCGGGAGTAGATGCCTGACGTGAGAGGATTCGCGCGGGTCTATCTGCAGGACTGAGATTCTCGGCATGAAAGCAGCAGTGCGTTTGAGAGTCTGTGCCTGTGTTCAGAGAAAA
Source organism: Chlorociboria aeruginascens (assembly GCA_002276475.2). Classification (NCBI taxonomy): domain Eukaryota; kingdom Fungi; phylum Ascomycota; class Leotiomycetes; order Helotiales; family Chlorociboriaceae; genus Chlorociboria; species Chlorociboria aeruginascens. Next base: position 29,238 of record NCSK02000280.1, on the reverse strand, counting down.
ATCTTTGTATTCTCTTCTCTTTCTATGATTTCGGGTCAGTATTTTCCTTCTGCCCCAAACCCCTGAAGATGGAAGATGGAAGATAGGAAATGGGAAATGCAAAGAATAGAAAATAGAAAATATCCGATCTTGACCAAAGAGACGAGAAAAGGCTGACCGGCATCTCTCAAAAATATATTGTTGTCAAAAAAACAATTGCGAGTAACAGGGGGATTCGGATCATGACGAGATATAATTCCCTCCCTCAACCTCCCCCCCCCCCAAAAATGCAATGTTTGTCACGGCTTCTATTTATAGGTTCATAATAGACTCGTGCCAAGGATTTACAACTTGAAACAATATGAAAGATGGGACCATAGAGTACAGGTGAGCAACATCATGAGAGGGGAAAGATTTCTATTTAGCGTATTAAGGCTCGGAATATACACAGTATGATGTTGATGTTGATGTTGGTGTTTTTTTGTTTTTACTTTTTACTTTTTTATCCTTTTTTAAGGATACTTAATTATCTAGTGGTATATGGAAGAAGGTTCGCATATTTGAGTAAAAACCCAATGTTTACGACGTCTCCTTTGCCTCATCTATTCCCCCTCTAATCATGAGATTTCGCCGTAGAAACTTTCCTTACAACTTAGCCAATCTTCCCGAATATAAACTAATAATGTACAATTCTATCCCAAAACTCCTGGTATGCACCTAAAAATCAAGCTGACCCCGGCCGGCTGAACGGCACGGATCGAGAAGACGGCCGCGGTTCCCGTTTTATCGGTTGATCTGAAGTATCCTCCTCTTGTCTGAAAGGATAATTAATCCGATGCTGTAACCTCACCGCTAGTTCATTCCACATTGTATATTCCACTTCTGGTCCTCGCATTTGCATGAAATGTGCTACTTCATCATCTGGGAAAGCTTCGGATATTCGTGCAATTATCCGCTTTGCGTCTTCTGTCGGCCACGAGCCTTCGGAGTCTTCGGAGCCGAGAGAGAGGGACAGGAGATCGATGGCTCGCCATCTGCAAGCTGGACTTGGTCCCTCTACTGCCATATATAGCAATGGTGAGATCATGCCAATGTCTGTGTTGAAATTGAGACTCGATGTGATACAGCCACCTTTGGGCCTCGTCATTGCTAGACCTTCGCAAAGAATGAGAACCTGATCGAACTTGTCCTCCACTGGATTGGGTGTCCCGACTAAAATCTGTAAAACGAGGCAGTGAACTTTTAACAAAGTTGCTCCTCTTAAAACCCTATCTACTGAGGGGTGTCCTCTCGTATTTGTGGAAAGGTATTGATCAAAAGCTTCTGACCAATTCTTCAATGAAACTGTGTGTCGTTGGTTCATTGGACTCCAAGAGTTTTGGATTTGGGATGGAGTGTAGTGATTCCGACTCGACTTTTGATCAGATGTGATTTCTGACGCGAGGCTATATAAGGCTCGTCGCCCTTCGTCAAAGGACTGAAAACTGACTAAGTGTGTTGGTTGTAGAGGTATTTTTGGAGATGGTGATAGACTTGGATCTGAAGGAGAAATCGAAGTGCTTGTCTCCAAGAGAGCTGGGTCTATAGGGATTGTAGACGAACTTAAGAGATCTGTGTCATGCAAGGTTGGATCTATTAGTGGCGAAGGAAGCCTCGGAGTGTCAATTAAATCGTGGTGATTCTTCGGGTTGACGATAGCTGCTGCCCGAATACCCAATCCTAACAACATGGGCGTAAACTCTCTCTCCCACTCTTGAAAGATGTCGATTCCAAGCATTTTGTGGCTATTGATATCTTCCAGTATTTTCAAGCCAGCTTTGAGATGGATCATTGCGGAGGCATGGTTCCTCAAGAGACAGTCGAAGGAAGTGAACAAGATGCAGGAAATCAGAGTGATGTCAAGCGGTGGAGTCCGGATGGTCATCAGCTGCTGCAAGTAGCTAATGGCTTTCGTATATTGTCGGAAAGCAAATGCTTGCATAGACAGATCGTGGCAACCATGAGGACTCTGTTGGCGAGTAATGAAGTCCTGGTGAACAGCCCCAATAGCAATGATTGCATGTCGGACAGAAGGCTCCACGACGCTGGCCTGGAGAACTATGTGTTGCCAGAAGTGGGAGCAGAAATTCCCCGACAATGCAGGAGTAGTGAAAGTTGTGAAGAAATGTAATGTCTTCAACTCCATCGGATCTTGGGGAGGATTGAAAGAAAGAGATCTTGGGTTCGGTGCTAAGATCGAAACAGGCGCATATCCATCACATTTTCGTCCGGTAGAGGTACACCTCCTGCAAAAAGGTTTTTCTTCTCCACATTTGACTCGTCTTATCCTAGGGTAAAGGGGTCAGCTGCCATTGATGTCGATGTCGAGGTCGAGAGATACCAGACTTACTTGCAAGTAATACATCCAGTTCGGGATGGAGTTCCACAAACTCGGTACCTGTGAGGTTTTTTAGCCTTCATTATGCTCGACTCTAAATATAATTTCATTATTCTGAAACTTAAAGGAGAAGGTAAATATGTTTATATATACAAGTATATAGCAACAAGGTCTAGGCCAGTAACAACACTGTTGGCCGGTTGTCAACTCTCATAGCCTTGCCGAGGGGTTTAATAGTGCATCGATAACTCAATCTGTGAGTCCGGAAATAATCAGGATGGATTGGGGTTTTGGTGCCTGGCCTGCCTCCATGGCCCCAGGTGCCTGTGTTCTATATGTATCATTTGGATGCAGATAGGAGATAATATAAGCGAAGTAGGTCACACTCGAAGTAAATCCTGAACAGGCACCACAAAACAGCAACCGTTACTACCTACCCTTGTGAAATTCACATCCCCAGAAATGCACCCTCCTCCATAGGCTTAAGAGTAACCGAGCTGGCCAATAAGATTGGCCATGCGAACCCCTTAGCGCAGCTCGACCATTGAACACTATTTCAAGACGGTGCAAGGTACTTTGTAGACGGATTGCAGAGTCTGCTTCCCCAGTACATGTTCTTCTCCTCGGAATACGTGTAGGTTTTGCGACTATTTCGATCTGAAAGGGCGAATATCCAAATGGCTTTGCGGGGTGTCTAATTGAACAATCAAGACCAACCAACTGCCGACAACTCTTTACAGCTACTACATGTAGTACAACTCTCTGCTTCGGCCAGTGGTTTGTGTCGAGCTACGACCCACGACGCCGGCCTATTGTCCTTCGGAGGATCTGTGATCCCCGACTTCGCAAAGGTATATCCTGCTGCCTGCAACCAACGGGACTTATCCAGTGCTTAACAAACCATCAGTCTGGATAAATTTTATAGTCCGGCCTGAAATCGAGATGGGATAGAGTTCCTGCGGCCTGGATCGCCCGGTCCGAGGTCTTGTAACGGCGTTTTCCCTTTAGGATTTCGCAGATCGACATTTTTGATAAGGTATGGCTGCTTGGCTGATCTGTGGCGATTTATCTCTGGCTCTGGAGCAGAAGGTGCAGACAAATAAATGCTGTGCGATTGTTTTAAACGGCTGGAGGTAGAACGAAGAACACTCGTGAAGTTCTGAAGTACTGTACTCGTAGGTTAGAGACCCAACGCGGTATCAAATTATTCTATTGCGCAATTGAGGAGATCCAGGAATCATGTTCACTGTTGTGGAATGTGGGCTACCAAACTGATACTCTGAGAGAAGGATTCGGAAGAAAGCAGTTTGAAGAGTCGGCCCATCTGCAGGTACACATAATATTACCTAAGCGGCCCAAAATTGATACTCATCTATGACCCTATGGGTACTCGTAGCTCTTTCTTCTAGCACAATAAAGCTTTGGCAGAACTTAATTAGACTTGCTCAAATTTGGAATGGAAGCTCCAAAACAAAGAAAGATCACATAACAATCTGGGGGGAAATTTATGAGTAACTATCTCGTTGTTGTTGTTGTTGTTGTTTTATAAGCTTAAAGCAAGATCATAGACCCCTCGGTTTGTGATGTGTTTCCCATTGGCTCAAGATCTTTTAAGGTTAATAGTAGGTAGTGGTGTAGTAATCAGGTAGAGACACCAACAATGGCCCAGGGCGGCTGTTTTATTGGCCGGCATCTGGCACACCATGTAGGCAGCACAGTTACCAGGTAGTTATCATACAATCGTGCGGTTGCCTCGTGGTCAGGATACTGGAATGGAGAGCTCGTTGTATCGGAGCCTGGTTCGGCAGGTCACGACAATGGCGGCATATACAGGACACAAGGGGTCCAAAGCGTGGAGGCATTCCAGGGTATGTTCCTCCCGGTCTAAATTATATGACATTCAACGACATTACTAACAGAAGACTGATATGGAACTTCCAACATCTAGTTCCCCACCATACATTCGGCGGTATCCACTTTCAATCCCTCCAACAAGAAGTGTCTTCGATGATAAGCTACAGCAAGGTTGTACTACGAGCTCCAATTGATGCTGTCCAACATATTCTTTTTCCAGAACGTCAGTAGGTGACACGGAGCACAAGCTTGTCAACTCCCTCTCAAGTACAAACGCTCAATCCTGAGAGACCGTACCATGACCGGGTAAGGGTAAGGTCGGGGGCTTACCTTTTTACATTTACCGTGAAGGTCGGAGCAACGTTTGCATTTTCCAAAGGTATTCCTATGCTTTAAGCCTGTTTGTTTGAGAAGCCGCTTTGAGCAGCGGACGCACATTTGACACGATAGAGCCAGAGCAGCATCGAGTGCTTTTGCAGGTATTTCAAAAAAGTAAAAAAAATAAATTATCGAAGGGAGGCATGGTTGCAGTTGTGATAATGGAATAGTAGTAGTGGTAGTGGTGGTAATGGTGGCGGGGATGGGGCTGCTGGAGGAAGAAGAAGATTTGGGTGGGGCAGAGCCTATATATATCCTTAGAAGCTAGAAGAAAGCAAGCTTGCAATCAAGGCAATTCGAGGTAAACTATGTCACTGTTAAGCCGTCGATTTTGAAAGTTTATGTTTCAACTTTACTTAGAAGGTAACGCAGAACCTATGGTATTACCGCTATTTTTATATAGGAAAGTTTAGCTTTATAATTTACGCTTCTATCCAATATTTGGGGTAGCTATGAATTCTCTTTGTTTATGTTATGGAAATACTCTGGAGGGACTTTTATGGTATTGGGTAGCGGGATAGCCGTATATAGAGCCTGTATAAACTATTCTATCTATTGTGATATCACACTTGCTTTTGTAGCCCCTTTGTTGGTCGCGGGCACTTCCCAGAGCCGAGAAATGCAAAAGGGGCGTTCTATAGTCCTGAGGGCGTGAGTATATGAAGAGAGATACCCTCAGGACCCGTTGATCTTAGCACCGACTCGAATACGATAAAGTCGCCAAACTGTTTATTATCCGCCTCATCAAAAGGAGTTTTACTGAAGTCCTTCTATTCTTCAACATTCTCGTATGCTTGGGTCCTCGCTGCCAAAGGCTTCAAATCATTCGCATTTTTATCGTCCTCCGGCGAAATATATACACCAGATTTGGTGACTTTTCGATTCGTATGGATGTCCAATACCAACGCCAACAATGTCGAAATCCTACCTCAAGAGCAATCAGCATTCGCACTTTTCCTTCCCTTCAATATTCAAAGCGCTTAGGGAAAACAGAAACTCACGTTCCAACCAAAGTAAAAGCCCAAAGCGCCTTATAATCCCTACAAATTGCCGCCGGTTGCTTACCACCCCAGGTCTTTACATCACAATGTTTCTTCAACGTAGCACTCAACGACCAACTAAGCAATCCTAAACCTAAACACCAACCCAGCCAAATCGCGCCGTTGAGCAGGACATTGAAGCGCGGGGAAAGGTAGGTGAAATTATACAGGATAATGGTTACTAGTAACGATGCCAGTGTGATAATCGATACCGCCAATAACTAAATGCATACTTAGCTTCAAAACACTATTTGCGCGGAGATGCAAATGGGGGATACATACGGTAATGAACGTCCACGGAACAGCATAACGTTCGGCATCTACACATTCGGAATCACTTTCATTAGCAGCCCTCCACCCGCCATATTCTAGAGCAGTAGGACCCACGCAGATAATACATGAAGTAACACATAATCCCACTAACGATCACGGCCGCCAGCAGCTGTCCGAACCTCAATCCATGGAATGCCCACCTCGGATAGGGGGACGGCGCAACCCTCGCGCCCGTCCGGCGATGAGGCTGGATCGTTGTAAGTGCCCAGGCCATCGTAAGCCCTCTTCTCCCTCGACGAAGTTCCAAAGTTGAGAAGAGTGAGTGAGTGAGTGAGTGAGTAAGTAAGAATCAATGAATAATTAACTCCCGGTGAACAAGCACAGTGGAAACCCACGACGAGAAAGCACATCGACGACGGGAAAGCAGAATCCATCCCGTCCCCCTGAGGTTCGAAGATGACCCGTGCCATTGTGACGCGTGCAGGGATACCCTTCGGCAGACATCCATTTTTAGAACGTAGGTAACGCCGCGCTCTTCAGGAGCCTGTGTGAGAGTGCCGCAGGCAGTGCCGGAATGCCTCCCTGATGCATCATGTCCTATGGTCTAATTCTAATATCACGTCAATTACATACAATATGGGTCAGGCCCCGCAGGATGGATTCCCACAACAGCAAAACAGCAAAACTCCCCCCCAACCCTTTTCTAATTATATAAGGGCCAGGAGCTAGAAACCGCACTGAAGAGGTTTTGAAGGGGCAACACGTAGTAAGCGCCATAGAAGAAGATCGGCATTCAACGCCATGCGTAAGCGGTTCAACGATCTTTATTATAGCTATTTTACTGGTAGCTCCAGGGCCGGCATTCAACGCCATGCGTAAGCGGTTCAACGGCTCTGTGTTTGCTACTTGTTGAAATGCTTTGGACTTATTTAAATACATACATGGCAAAACAATATTTTTGGGCTTTACGTTAAGCGAGGCCAGTCTCGGATATTTTGGTCGGCTATCTGGCCACTACCGAGGAGTTCTACTTATTATAGCTACGTAGAAGAAAGCGCAGCCCCATCTGATCTGCCTCCGCTCCCTCCATAAATCCCCCTCCAGACTCGCTCGGACCGTGCAAACGAACTGGCCATACACATACGAGCCCAGAGGAAGAGAGGAAGAGAGAAGTAAAAACACTGGTCGACGGAAAGGCCACGAGGCTTGGCGTGTGGATTTGTTTGTAGCATGCATAGCATAGCGTGCGGTTGCGGGAAGGGAGATGGGGATTCGATGGTTAGACATGAGAAGTTGGAGATCAGGAAGGGATGCGGGGAGATGCTTTTCTGTGGCGGGAGAGCAAGTATGTAACCAATTGTTATCTAGTCAAACAGTCGTGTATTTCATCTCGACTATGCTATTTGCTTTTGAAGTCTCCCATCCATCTATCATTGTTCAATTATCAGCCTGAGTCATCATCGAACTATGCAAGACCGCAACTCAGCATTAAATCCACTCCAATCAGAAGCACCATGATGAATATCTGTACAATACCTCTTCCTTCATCCGATCATTCTATTTATTCAGCCATAGAAGCAGTGGGCGGCACCACGGATGATTCGGTATTCGAATCTTGAGGTGGTGTGATACTTCCCTCAATTCTGCGTTTTGCTTCTGCTTTCTCCGACTCCGTGATATCCTCATCTGCTTTTCGCATGTCGGGTGCATATTGACTCTGTGACGGATGATGGCCAATTGACATTCCAACTCGGATCTAGAGATCATTAAAATTTGCTCCTTGATTTTGGGGGGATTTAATTACCAAAGTCTCCAGCGCCCCATTGGAATTATCAACCAAATCATCATCAAACTTCATAGCTCCATCCTCAAACAACAACAAGATCGTGCTGCCACCAAATTTAAAGTATCCAAGTTCCTCTGCTCTTTTCACATTTTCACCTGGCTTACGAGTGATAACAGTGCTTCCAACCATCATCGCACCTACACAAATGACCATCACTCTCCCATGAGCAACTGAGTCGATTGGAACAACTACTCGAACATTCTCACCGTAGACATCAAGTGCTGATCGAATAGCCATAGGATTGACCGTGTAATACTCTCCCTCGATTGTCTTAGGTGTGCCCATCACCCCATCAACCGGAATATGGAAACGATGGTAGTCCTGGGGAGCAAGCCGGAAGATACCTAGAGCACCAGTCGTATATCGCTTAGCATCCTCTGGGTATGCATTTCCAAGGAGGCGTTCAATGGAGAATTCTCGACCTTTGACCCAGATCTTGGTAGCTACATCCATCTTATCGAAAACCACAGACCTACAATCTGCAGGAGACACAATGATCCGAGGGTTGTCCGGAGCCGAGCAAGGTCTAGCCCCTGGCTTAAGGGCGCGATAGAAGAACTCGTTGAAATTTTTGAATTGCTCCACCGGTAAAAGAACCTCACTCATATCTAATTGATGGAAGTTGATGAACTTTTGGATTTCGTTTCTGGAAAGTGCATCATCATATTTGAGACCCTGCTTGATGCTCAAACTTTTCAGAAGCTTACGTACTGTATTTCTGTTAGTAATAGATCTACTTGGATTTTTACTACATTGATATATATAGTAGCTAGACATACTTCTCTTCTTCTCCATGTCTCTAGATTTCAATCCCTTGTATAGCAACCTAATACCAAGTCGAACGTATACACTCATCCGCTCCTCATTGATCTGTCCAGTGATACGATCTTGCACTAAAATGTTGGCAGAATTCGCGCCCAGCTTGTACCCACCATAAGAGATCTTAGTGATGACTTTAGAATACCATTTTCGTTGGGCCTGGCTTGAAGTGACAAACCCAGCCATGACAATATTATTTACTTGGCGCCAATCCTGGCTGGCACAGGTTGCGATATGGGTAATGATGTCGGAATCAGAACGCTTGTTCAAGCGAGGTTGGTGGCAGATTGGACATTCTCGGATTTCAACAACGTGCTCTTCTCCCTTGTCATTGAGATCATCTTTGTCAAGTAGCTCGCCTTCCTCGCCTGGAGCATTCAGGTCTTCAACTATTTGGGTTTCAAAATCAAGTTGGGATTGAGACGTAGAGCTTTCTGCGACGCTTTCGGGATTTGTGGATGATTCGACCGGCGCAGTCCCTAAAGTTCCTCCTAGTTGTGAGGGAATCACATTTTTTATTGCCGAAGTATCTGGTACAAGTTCTTTGATCTTATCTCCAACAGCCTGTAACATTTTAGGTTTTGCAAGCAGCTGATCTTCTAAACAAATCACTGCCTCATCGAAACTCATTTCACAATTTTCCTCGCCACTAGCGGCATGTGGATTATATGAGAATCGTTTGAAAAAGCCATCAATAGTGGATTCTTTCAAGGTCGAGCCTAGGGTATCGAGCATTGTTGTAAGTTCGACCTTGCTGATACGTCCACTCTCGTCGGTATCATATTGTTTTAGCATAGCTCGCCAGAATTGTTGGCGAAGAGCGGGATATGGCACGTATTTGGCCTTGATGAAAAGCGATGGGCTATGCTTCTCTTCCCACTTCTCTGCATTCTTCAATTTTACGGGAATTGTAAAGGGATGTAAATCGGGGTCTCCCCGGTCATCAAACCCTTCATTATTATCAAGAGCATTGGAAGGTGGTAAGGGTTCGGATGGAGAAACGCTTGAAGGATTACTTGTTGGAGCTAGTAATGGTGTGCTATTTGCAGAGGCTACTGTCTGGCTTGAATTTTTGGGTGCCAAAGATGGTCGCGACATTTTACTCAAGCTTTGTGATGATGTTGAACGAGAAATTGGCAACTTAAACCTGGATTTATTTGGTTGTGGGGTTACACTGGTATCTGGAGGGTCCTTCAGAGCATAGAGTCCTGTCTCTGGATCAGCCTCTGGGGCTGTAGCAGTAATCTCTTTCAAGTCAAGGACGGCAGAAGCAACGAAATCGTTCCCTGTTATCTTGTCCCAGTCGACCACTGTAAATGAGAGCGAATAGGTTTGCTCCCGTCTGAGGACTTGGAAAATCATCTTTTCGTTGAATACCGGATTGAGGTTGTGCCGAATGACTCTAGTTCGGTAGGTCTTCTTTCCCAGGGATGTTATAATAAACGGATCCATATCGAAAGACGTCCTAGTCATATTTCGTTCGGGTGGGAGATCTGTAATTTTTCCAATTTCGAGGAAGACTATTCCAACCACATCACTCCCACCACTAAACTCATAGGCGCCTAATTGCTTCTTTCTCCGTAATCCCTTGATCCGTAGTCTACGTCGTCGCCGTTCAACTGATTCTGGCTTGGTTGGGTCATCGGTTTCATCGCTTGGCTCTTCTTCCTCATCGAGATAATCTTCCCTATCCTCTTCGCATGTAGATTGGCTCTGAGCTAAGGGTGTACTAAAATCAACCACATCAATACCAGCGAGTGCCCTAAACTTCTCCAATATCTGAGCAGGGGAAGCATTGAGGTTCGCGGAGTCGAGTAGTGTAAATTGTAGCTGAACCTCGCCAGAAACATTTGCATCCTTTGCTCCATATTTTTTGTTTCCCCCGGTCCTCTTGCTTCGAAGAGGATACCATTGCGGCTCCTGTTCCGTGGTATCATTGGAAAAAATTTCTTCCAAAGCCAGATCAAACTCCCCCAAGTAGTCCTTCCCGAATCTATCTTTATCCCAGCATACGCAATCGAGGAGGAGGCTGCTGACGCTGGCAACTGGCATTTGCACTGTAACATTCCATTCTGGATTGAGGGTTTTCGGGACAGACTGCGTTACACTCTTAGATTCGCCGAGAGTGAGTACAAGATACTTTTATGCTCCGATTAGTCCAAATTCCATTGCAAACGCATAGTATGGACTTACTGGATCCGACGTTCCACCCCTATCCTTTGCAGTGAGGTTCCTAGCCTAGGCGCACACACGTCAATAAGTAGAATGGCCCGATCGTACGCAGACCTACTTTGAGTACCTGCACCTTCAACACCAACCCAGTTGCTTTCCCGCTGTCTGAACTTCCGTCGGAGCTCTTGGTTTTCCTCATACCTGGAGCTGGATTCGGACTGGAACTTCGACTATTACTTGTGCTGGTAGCCCCCCCGGCATATGATTTCAGCCGGTTTGGCAGAGCAATACGGACCATGGTGTCGGTGGTGGTGGTTATGGTTGTTGTTGTTGATGAACTAAGCTTGCAAACAAATCCTGTCCTGTGTCTGGGGGTTGTGTTGAAATCCTTGGCAATGTCGTAGACTGACCCAGGGATTCATGCGAGGCAAGTGCGGCAGGAGATGTGGGGAGGTGGTTCGGATGGACGGGTGATACTGTAGTTGTAGTAGTGACTGGAGGCCTTTTGAAGAACTAGGTACATCGATTCCTGGAAGAAGGGAATCAGCCCTTGAGGCCGCAGTTAAAGGGTCGGAAGGAAAAAGGCTTGTAGGTATATGGAGAAGGACGGATAGATAAAAGAAGATGCACACTCAGTCTGGTGAGCAAAGATTCACCTGATGAGGGATCACGGACACTTTCGAGATTCGCTACAGCGTAGGTGCGTAAGTGGTACAGGACCTTAGCCTCTTTGGTGTCTGGGCGGGAGAGATCCGGGGTCGTGACGTCGAGATTCTCACTTCTCTCTTTTTCCAAACAATTTGTATTCTAAGGAGGAAGGAAATTTGTTGATTTTATGAATGCCCAAAACATAGTAAATACTTGCAACAATGGTGGTCCCAGTTGTACCGACCCATCTCAGGATGGTTGGTTTCGTATTGGACTGGCTATGGCCTAAACCATACATTAGGCTGGCGCATTTTATTTTCGATACGCAATCCTTAAATAGGATGTTGCCAAAGGAAGAGGAGGGGAAATTGGGTTAACTAGTAGATTTTAAAGTATTTGCAACAGTGATTGCAGTTGTAGCGACCCTTCTCCAGATGGTTCAACCGGTCATTAGCTATGGCCTAAATGGTTGGGTATATTCTATCTTCAATCCTTTAGTATATTCTGTCTCTTCCAAGCAGCCTTTAACATCTTGCAGATAGGATGTTGCCAAAGGAACGGGAAGAAAACTTATTTCATTGCTTATTTCCAAAATAAAATAAAATAAAGTGCGTGTTTGCAACAGTGGTCCTAGTAATAACGGCCCTTTTCGGGATCGTGGTCACTAGCCATGGCGTGGGCTAAACGGCGACGGGCGTATTCTTTAACAAGATAGCCTACAGATGAGACGTTGCCCGTATTGATTTTATAGAAACCCTTTTCTGGAGCTTCACATCAGCGGGCACGTTTTAAACCACTCACGCATTACGCATCGTAATCTCCAAATAAAGTCTCATCTAGGTATATTCTAATGTATTTGATGTAGTTGAATCGCATCAACGATTATTTATGCATAGCTGTCATTACATAGCTTTAGTCACCCCAAAACTCCCTGCAATGCCCAAACACACGGTGGTTTCTTTTGACAAAGGAAATCCATAAAATCTACAAGTATAGAAGTCCGAAAGTTGAAAAGCGGATAAGGAATCGCTGTAAAAGATTTACGCAACAACATTCTCGGCGATCGATGTAGATGGGGTGTGAAGCTCAGAGAAAGCATTAGGCCAGAGAAATATCTTCTCCTCTTTAGATGGCGTCGCTGCAATATAGGCAGGAACCTAAAGCAAGTTAACAAACCTCGTCGACGAAGTTTTCCAGGGTAAAGACTTACAGCAGCTTGACTAGAGAGACGTCTCCACAGATTGGCTCTTGGGTTGAAGCGAGATGGGGTTCCGCTTCCGCCGGTCATTTGCTCGTCCTCAATGGCAATCTTTGAAACTTCACGTTGAATTTCAGCGAAAGTATCGAATCCAATATAAGCAATTTTGTTCTCGATGCAATATTCCTCGAGACGAAGACCCCTGCGTGCGAAGAGAACATCGGCTTGTCGTGCGGCGGGAAGATCAGAAACACCATCACCAATGAAAACAATCAAAGGAATTGTCCCGTCATCGCTCTCGAGCTTTGCCTGAGTGCGGTATTCCGTAATGGAGAGTGCCTTGTCATGACCAAGCTCGGTGTCGTGACGCCAGATGGGCTTCCATTCAGAGCCATCCTTTGAAATATCAGCATCGTTGGCAACAATTTCAATATGGGAAGACTGTGAAGAATTAGTATCAGATTCTAATTGATCGAAGGTGCCTCATACCTCTTCCTCTCCCAAAAATGTGTCCAACACCTTTCTCAGAATGGGTTTGAGACCAGCAGAAATAACGTTGAAAGGAATGGCGTTGGCGATGCAGAACTTGTGAAATTGTTGGAAGTCCGGGTCAATCTCAAGGGTCCTTTCCATCACTTCAAAGCCGTCTTCGAAAGGTACGTGTAACGAACCCCACATCTCTTCCGAGACTTCACGGAATGATCGTTCACCGGACTTGATTTGCTCATCGAGAATTTCTCGTCGCTTTGATCCGCATCCATGGTGATCAAAAAGGATATGTCCGGTGTCTTGCATAAAAATGGTGCCATCGAAATCTATCTCAGTTTGTCAGTTATTGCTAAATAATCGTGTTCCAAGCCGATCTGACATATGATCGATACCGAGAGAGCGGGTCGGACCGGGAAGGATCAACAGGATCAACAGGATTAACACGCGTACCTGAAAAGCAGATGATCTTTCTTTTTGTGTTCAACTTGTCTGGATCTTGGGTCGGCTTGTAGCTTGTCTTTGGAACCGAGAGATCTTTCGTCTCGATAGCGGGAGGAAGGACAGCAGAAGGCATTTTGAATGCTATTATTGGTTCTCTTTGTGTAGTGACACTAGATAATGTTGATGTGTATGAGGGTGGCGTCTTGTGGGACGAGAAATATAGTATGAACAACTTTTTGGTTGCGAGAGTTGGGAGGATGGGAATGACCTTCCTCTTATTAATATTCTTTTTGGTACATTATGCCTTGGCTGCCCGCAGAATGGGTCCATTTCTCACGATGGGGGAGGGGTACGGGGTCAAGGATGTTGGTACTGTATCTTAGCTCTGCCTACGTAGGTAGTACATAGACCGTGCCGATGAGGACTTCAATCATCGACTTTCTTCCCGCATCAACAGACCGCCAACAAATGCATGTGCTGATCTGGCTTGATTGAGAATCTGTTTGGCTGACTTACTTGTTGGTGGTCACTTGAATCGGCGCGATTATTTCATATCGCCAAGGACAAGAGGCTCCGACGGGCCTGGCCTTAGGCTGTGTTGCAAATCAACACACCCAATTTAGAGATGTCTTCGCGACCAATAGTCCTTGCACGTACTGTACTTCGTGAGTATGGTGGTACGCTGCAACAATAATAATCCTCGTTATCTTTGACCTGCAATACAAGATCAGAATTGAAGGCGTCGTGAAGAGGTCAATCATCTTGATCTTGACGCTTACTGATGTCATATTACTGAAAGAATCCCCCCTTCTGTCATCCTCGTGAACGAGTTTACCTGCAGAGGCTCCATTATGTGATGGTAGAGCAGTGGGATAACCTTCCGCAGGTGATCGTGTGCTTGATGTTCTAGTGTGAAAACATCGTTGTCACTTTATCGGTGAGGGCACGGTGAGGGTACCAGGGGCTTGTACTCCAGATAGAAGTTCTCGTGGGCAAGCAGAAATCGCATATATATTTGCATATGGTCGTCACCATGCAGCGATTTCCCTTATCTTCAACCCGTCATATGCATTGCAGGGAGGATTGCGACTGCTAGAAATGATGTCAGTGTGCGTTTGAGGCTTTTGTCTGCAGCACACAGGGATGTATCGTCCGGGCTCGCATCTTCTGGAGGAACATTTCAAGATACTACGACCCCCATGAGTGTATTTCACAGAATGTACTTGTACATGACAGGGGATGGCTTGCATTCCGTTCCAATTGAATAATAGACCCTTAATATTTTTGTAGTCCCGGCTTGCTCATTTCCAGTATGCCAATATTAATCTATCACATGTATCATGTTGCGACTTTCGCAGAGTATTTCATAGCAGCCTTATCAAATAATGCGCTCTTTTCTTTAAGGTCTCGCAGGAATGAGTGATCTGGGGCAATTGTTGACAAGGCACTAGAGACAGGCAATTAGCATTGGTAATCGTATTGTTGACTATTATCACATACTTAATTTGATCTTTAGGATCTCTGCCAGCAATCACCGTGAGCACAAGAGTATTAGCAATAACTTCTTCATTATTGGGGTCCTTCGCCAATGCTTGTTGTAAAGCTGCCTCTGCCTCATCCAATCGACCAAGGTGTATTTCGGCCACAGCTTGTGACACCATGCTTTGAGTAGATGAAGTTGAAGGCGCCTGTGCTAATTCTTCAAAAACATAGAATGCTTGCTGGTATTTTTCTCCGCCCTGTTATACGTATCAGCATGTTCTCTTCCTGCGTCAGACACTTAACTTACCACTCTAAGACCAACCCACGATTCTGCAAGATTGACAAGTAAGCTATCCTGAGCCCACCTTTTGGCTGCTTGGACTTCCTTGATAGCTAGATCTGTTCGATTCTGTTCCAAGTGAATTTGGACAATGAGAGCGACCGCCTCGACTGTTTTCGTCAGCTAAATCCATCCCTAAAGAATGTGCCAATATCCCATACGATTGCCTTGATGTTGTGACAGTAGTGCAAGAGCATCTTCGCTATCCCCTGATGCTTGTAGAACCGTGCCAGCGAGAACCTGGACTGTAGCATTGTCTGCTGATTCCGCTACCAGCTTCTGCGCTATTTTCCGAGCCTTGGACTTATTACCAGCAGCAAACTCGGCGAGCGCTCCCACAGCAACCAGCTCAAGCTCTTCCTCTCCTTGTACATCTGCAATAACGTCTTCTGCTTGGCCAAGAGCGATTTGGGCGCGGAGTGAGAGTACACGTGCGGGAAGAGCGTTCTCCGGAGAGAGACCAGTCGTATCAAAATCGATGACTTCCTGCCATTGGCCCTGGTGAAAGTAATTGTGTATGTTGAGAAGTTCCCCTTCAGCCGAAAATGGATCCATCGTTGCGACTCGATTATTTGAATAGGACGGTGGGATAATTGCAATGTGTTGGCAAGGTAGGAATCAAGCGCGCGCTAATTTTACGGTAATTTTTAAGCGTGGATCAATATCCTCGACGCCATCAGCAGTCTCGTTCAACCTCTACCTTCTCTCAATTCAGGATGTAACAATAGCATGAGTCCCCTGGTGGGTACTTTCTTGATCTTCCTCGGGCTCGTTGATTTCATCGTCTGTGTCTATTCTCAACTTCAACCTCACATCATCCCAAAAAGCTCGTACTTGAAGCTGCCCTCTGGTGTTATCTAAGCCTTGTTTTACCTCCTCGAGAAGTTTCTCATAGAGTGTTTCAGATGGAAGCTGATCTTTGTTGGTGTCAAGACACCTCATCAAAGGTCTATTGTTGAAAAAATCTCGATATCTCTTCAGAGTTTCTTCGTAAGGGAGAGTTTCTTCGGGCTCAGGATTATTGTCGGGTTCAGGGGCTTCCGCCTTGAATACCAAGTTAGTTATAATCGGAGGGAGATAGATTCCACGACGTTTATGAAGCTCTGCCTTCGACTTCTTTCCATTTTCTGGCATGTTGATATTTGTATTGTCAGAGACGTGCTTTGATAATGGAGACCTTTAGTTGTCGATATCATCTAGGTAATTTCGTTAGATTCATCGAGCACTTATATGTGCTGTGATTGTACTCAATGTTGATCTTGGGGTTCCAATGATTCACACATTCAACTAGATATTGCTCGACTTTTCCCTTCTATCCCATTAACATTTCTATCGTACTTCAACTCTCCAATCAGCTGTGATACGACAGTAAGGGTGTGGCACTTCCAATTCTGCAAGTGAGCTACGCAAAAACCCAGATGTTGTACCCCGTGGCAGACTTCCCCGAGGTCAATGCACTCCCTAAGGGTTGGGTCTTCAAAGTCACAAAGGATGAGCGACGTGTCTATTTTATCAAGGATAACGGCGAAACAAGTTTCAACCATCCATATTTCGGAGGCTTGCCAAAGCCATGGATCCTAATGTTTGATACGGGCAAACTACGCGAAGTGTACTACAATCGGGTTACGAAGCAGAAGACGAGAGAAGATCCTCGATATATGATGGAGACTCTGGCGTCGCAAGGAAGCCAGGTTAGGAAGGACCTGCAACAAGCGGTATCAATGGTGAGGGCAGGAAAAGACAGTCAGCTTGGCGGACGAAAGCACACGGAGATATTGGATTTCAACAATAGGGATCAATTCGAAATAGTGCATACCATCGATGACGGCAGCGGACAGATAGGGGGTATGAATGGTGGAATCTTCGTTGTGCGAGTCAAGGGGTTGGAAAATCGTCTCTTTGTCGAGAAAAGGTTTAAGTCGGAGGCCCGGGACTTCGAATTAGCCAAGAAGGAGATCAAGATGCTTCAAAGGCTCACGCATCCTTCTTTGACGGCATACTTCACGGCATTCATTACTCCTGACCCGCCATGTGCATCACTTTACGTTGAATTTTGTGACAGAGGTTCCCTAGATAATCTGGTAGACAAGTTTTCTGCAAGGGGAGTGAGAGTACCAGAGCCATTTGTATGGCATATATTTAGTGGCCTCTGTGACGGCTTGGACTATCTTATCACTGGCCGCCTGGGGAAAAATTCGCAGCCAGATCTGAATTGGTCGCCTGTCATACATAGGGATATCAAGCCTGATAACATTTTGATGAAATCACGAAGTACCATAGCATCCACGAAGTATTTCTATGTTGTTCTGAGCGATTTTGGGCTGGCTTGTGACGAATTTGGGGATGATAGATGGCAGAAGGCAAGAGTGACATTGGGTACGTCGCTTTACTGGGCCCCGGAATTGTTGAAAGATCTCAACGATAAGTCAAGCACATTCCCAGGTCAATTCAAGCATAGCCGCTACACCGATTTATGGGCCCTTGGGGCAATGATCTTTAATCTGTGCGTTGCTGAAGGGCAATGTGGCCATCTCCGTTCAGCTCCAAAAGGGATTGACGCTTCAAAATGGTCTGGAACGAAAGGATCGCTGATAGATCCAATGGATATCAAGGATCTTAACTTCTACACGCCGCAACTCAGAGAGGCTATCCTCTTAGCAACTACGAAAGATCACATGTGTAGGCCAAGTGCTACGACTTTCTACCCGAAGCTGCAAAGTTTATTGAAAAAATCTGGGTTTGCTTTCCAACCTGGTTCGGATCCAAGATATATACTTCCAAATTGGGCTACTAGGGTGCACGAGTACAACTTCAAGTGAAGTAGTCGCGAACTTTCTTGGAAATAGGATTGAGTTGGTCCGGATATCAAGGTCGTTCATTCTCATTCCACTTAAGCTGAAATATACTTCCTTGAGTAACTAAGAACTTTCTTATGTTCATAGTGTCTTTCATTTGTTCACTTACAAGCTCCATCTGCCGACAGAGGGTAATTATGGAGATCCACCGATCTCTCCCTGTCTACTGGTGACCTTTGTCCGACAACAAAGTAGCTGCGTCAAGTCGTACAAAATAGCTAAAGGACATTGGAAGTATGCAGGTGGGAAAGAGGAGTTCTCAAGGACATGGGCACAATTGGAAACCGGTGGGCTTGTAGTAAGATGTAAAGGCACACACATTGATTATGTAACGTCGATGAGTTAACTCCAATTTATTTCCACAAATACAGCTCCTTTTCTAATAAATAATCTTCAAATCTAAAAATAGCGAGAGCGAGTGTTGACATATCTGAAATGTCGAGGGCAACTGGCGGCTATTTCTTTATTAGCCTCTCATATAGCCACGTTCGGGAACTTGCAGCAAATAATTTTCCATTCAACCTTCTACGTAGACTCGTGGAATAAGGTTTTCCGTGCCGAAGGTATACATCTTTTCAATCTTTTAATTCTCCTATTTCCTGCTGTTTATCCATTACCTTATGGAGCGAATAAACAGAACCTTTGTGGGTAGATGATGTCTATCACTTTTCTTCCAACCGTATTTATGGGTCTACATCCTCTTAAAATACCACATAATCTCCCCTATGTTCTCACATTCATACATAATTGTTGCTCTAGCTGGTCTCGCACAGGGTGCGCCAGCAGAGACTACTCATCTCACTCCACGACTTAACAACGGTGTCGGAGTAACCCCAGCTTTGGGATTCAATAACTGGAATTCTGGCCTCAGTAAGCAATCATCATTCTATCTCTACTATAACGTTCCTGTACTCAAAGTATCGCAGGTTCGTCGGCCGCAACAGCGTTGGCAGCAGCCAATGCCTTCGTGGGTCTCGGACTCAAAGATGCCGGCTACGAATATATAAACACGGACGATACGTGGTCATCATCAGCAAGGGTAAACGGAACATTAGTGCCTGATCCCACAAAATGGCCGAACGGAGTAAAAGCCGTCGCCGACGAAATCCACGCCCTGGGTCTCAAAATTGGTAAATCTTCCCCACTACCCACCCCATTTACTACTACTAACAACAGCAGGCCTCTATGGCGACTCAGGAACAGCGACCTGTTCCGGCTTCCCAGGCTCTCAAGGCTATGAGACGACAGACGCCAACACGCTCGCATCCTGGGGCGTCGATTTCTGGAAATACGACAACTGCAACACGCCTACCGCCGGAACGTCGCAAACACGGTACACCACCATGCGAGACGCGCTGCTAGCCAGTGGCCGGCCCATCTACTACGCCATCTGCAACTGGGGCGCCGATTCCGTATACACATGGGGCCAGTCGACGGGGAACTCCTGGCGCGTCTCTTCCGACGTCACGGATGCGTGGTCTGCGATCGTAGATATAGCTTCTTCAAACCAGGCGCTTGCACCATATGCAGGCCCAGGAGGCTTCAATGACTTCGATATGCTGGAGGTGGGGAATGGAGGCTTGACAACTGAGGAGGAGAGAGCGCATTTTGGGCTGTGGGCGATCGGGAAGAGTCCGCTGTTGATCGGTACGGACTTGAGTAAGATTTCGAATGCGAGTTTGGCAGTGCTGTTGAATGCGGTTTGTGCTTTGTCTTTCTTGAGCTTCTATCCCACCCCACTGTTCCATATTCTGAAAGGGGGAGGGAGGGGAATAACTAAAAATTACAGGATGTGATAGCCATCAACCAAGATCCCCTCGGCACACCCGCATCTTACTTCCAACCCACTGGCGCATCAGCCCCCGTGTCCAACTCCCTCTACCCATATTGGTCCGGCCCTCTATCCGAAGGGTATGTAATCGGTCTCGTAGCCTCCTCCGGACCCGCCACACTATCCGTGAATTTCTCCGATGTCCCAGGTCTCGGAAGCGGAACTTATAGCTGGAAAGAATGTTACACTGGTGCAACTGGAACGGGGACTTCTATATCGGCGACTTTGCAAGCTCATGATATGGCAATTTTTAGGGTGTTGAAGATTGGGGAAACGATAAGTACGACGGTGAATAGTAGTAGTAGTACGACTACGAGTCCGAGTGTGACGACCAGTGTAGGGAGTACGCCAACTAGCAGTGGAGTTGCTACAACTACAACTGCGGTGAGCGGGGGGACGATACCGGAATATGGGCAGTGCGGGGGCGAGGGGTGGACGGGGAGTGGGACTTGCGTTGCGGGGAGTGTCTGTACATATTCGAATGATTGGTATTCTCAATGTTTGTGAAGAGACGAATAATGGGAATTTCGAGGATGCATGTCTAACCCGACTCTAAATTTATTATTATATACACCGTGTATAAATATATATACATATATATATATATATATATCATCTTATGTACTGCCAGCTTTGATAGATCTCATTTTTGCCAGGGAGAAGAATACGAACGAATTATGCCTTCATGGTATCATATTTACTCTTCAACCTTATGCTATGTCCGAACTTAAACAGGACCCATGGAATGGGCAACAGAGCCACCGTGACGAAAGCTAGAAGACTTGTAGCCCAGCCGATGCCAAGTCGTTGATACACTATATCCATTAGTTTCAATCTTGAAAGTTGCTGGAGAGGGACACACTCTGCAGTGTAAACAGCGGAAATACAGCTCCGAGCAAATATCTCAGCAGTCCATTGGCAGCCATAGCACTTGCGCCAGTCAGAGCTTGGTAAGTATCAACAAGGTACGTTGCAGCCGCTTATTCCATTAGCATCTTGGGTCTTCCTGAGAAGTTCATCTATAGGCAGTACTCACAAACAAAGATCGACAAATTCCCCCACGCAAATGGCACGGCAGCAACAACTGGACTTGCCCAATGCACGCTAGATTTCGCCGTCCACGCAAACCAAAACAAACTGATCGGCAACCCAAAGCTGCCCAACATCGCAGGGTATAACCTGTGTTCTGGGACCACGACGCCGTTCCTCCCTTCGGATTGCGAGAGCCTATATTGCGGCTGATAGAGAAAGTGATCGCATAGTAGGACTGTGACTACAGCGAGAAGACACCCAACACCAATGGCCAAGAACACGAGTCCTGACTGCTCTCTATTAAAGCCATAGACAGATTCAAAGACGTAGGGGAAAGCGGCGAAGAAGGAAAAGAGCACTGAGAAATTGAATGCAATATAGAGGGAGAGGAAGCCGACGATGGGTTCTACGACGAGCATGTGTAGTGGCCGAATCAGCGTTACAGTGAGTAGAAATTTCATCTTCGCTGCGGGAGTAGGGAACGGGGATGGTGGCGCCGGGAGGCCGAGTTTCTTGGCTCGACGAAGGAGGATGGTTTTCTTGTAGGTTTCGGAGCCGAAGAGGATGGTGGTAAATGCGAAAATGGCAAAGAATATTATCGTCCACTGTGTCCAGCGCCAATCTTTTCGGACGGTCACAAAAGCGCCAATGACGGGTCTGGCGATAGGTTAGTTCGTAGTACGCATAAACTTTTTGAGCATCGAAAACTCACCCCAAAGCAGGCCCAAGGAATGGATTCAAAATGAAAAGCGTAGTGGGTGTAGCTCTATCCTTCGGCAAAGTCACATCTGCAATAGTGCCAGCCCCTATGGCCAATGTTGGTGAAAAAGCCATGCCAGCAAAGAAGCGTAAAATGCACAGAGTTTGGATATTCTGTGCGAACCCTGCGCCCATAGTAAATAGACACCCCAGCGGCACCGAAACCAGATAAACGAAATGCCGGCCATAAGTTTCAGAGACGGGCGCTGCAATAATAGGGCCGAACCCTAAAGCTAGCACATAGAATGACAATGGAAGAAGTGCAACTGTAGAACTAACACCAAAGTCCTTTTCAATGTCAGGAAAGGCTGGTGTATAAATCGAGGAGCCTAAAGATCTGTAAATTTTAGATAGATCATAACATAAATTCGAAGATGCTCACGCTGCAAAAGCTATCAACGCTGGTGGAAGGATGTGGAAAGATCGTTTCCATTTTGGCCAGTTCATAGGGTTCTCGCTGTCGTCTGGTCCATCCCAATCCGTTACTGAAATTGTTGGTGCATTCGCTTTCTCAATGTCAGCACCCTCCGCCCCATCTACAGGAACCGGCTTTTCTGCTTCCGGGTCTCGAAGTACTTCTGAAGTAGATATTGAGGAAGCTGAAGAATCTTGCCGAGTCTGTGTCATCTTGATTGGATTCGTATATCAAACAAAACTCATACAATAAAGTCGAAGTGAAGGTACAATGGAACCGAGTCAATGAGAATCTCCTCGTGCAAGGGATTACTTATCCCTTTCAACAAAGAATAAAAAACACATGAAATCTTACAAATGCACAGAGATGGAGACGCGCCCTTCAGGGGATTAGTACTCATCCGCTTTAGCCTTGATTACTGATCCTTAGCCTCGGTCTTTCATAACTTTAGGAGGCGGCGCAACCAATGTAGGATTTCTACAGGCACGATCATTGGATATTATGCGATCCTATCCCTTGTACCTTTTTAAGCGAAGACTCCTAAGCAAACTTCCTCTCATCTCTCTGATAAGAGCAAGGGAAGTCATCATACTTTTAAAGAACTTCTTTGAAGGTCTGTGGATAGTGCAAGGACCCTGACAGCCTATTCTTTTCATAGGCGTAAGCAACTAGATAGCAAGCCACCCAGGCACCAAGCCTGAGGTGTTGACCATCTACGTAAGTTGAGATCGAGAGGCCTTTCTAGCAAGCCCAACACATAGTAAAATTTTCGCGCCTCTCTTCTTCGGGTCGAGGAAAGAAAGATGGGAAGAAATACTCCACTCCTTCACAAAGTGATGTAGTTTTGGTTATCAATGGGAGCGCGATCTCTCTAGGAGTGGGATGCCATAGCTCGTCGTGTTAAGGGCTAGAGAACCTAACGTAAGAACAGGAAGAATTGATTTCTCCTTATATTTTGGAACGGTGTAAGAGTTTTGCTTATAGGGAGGCGTTTGGAAGTGACTCGCTACGAGACACCTACTATTCCACTTTATGGGCCTGTGTATAAGTCAAGTGAATGAGGAAAAAGGACGCTCGGCTTTTATCAGGGCAATAGAAAGTGCCGGCCGTTGTAATGCATGTTATCTTTACCGGGATTTCCAAACCCAAAGCACTTATTCAGATTTATTCCTCCCCCATGCCCGATTAATCCCGACCTTCCATAAGAAATTCCGGTGAGTGATAAGAACAATTTCGATGGTCTTTGCAGGGTTGTGGCCATTTGTTATTTTTGAGACCAGGAGGTTCCGAATTTCTCGCACCGTGATCGTCCGAATGGTGTGAGGTCGCCCGTCGCAGAGTCAGCATCGAGCCCAGTAGGGAATTAGAATATGACTGCGACCGATTACATCTGCATGACGCATGAGGCGGAAGATAATTGTCGTGATCGATCCAAGCGATACTCGTACAGATCTGCAATGGTGCGTCGCTAGTTTGTGGCACAATATGTTGTGATGATGGTGACAGGGACGCCTGAGCGAGAATAGTCAAGACTGTTTATAGATAAAAGGTGATAAAAGAAAGCCTTTGATGCTGCTTCAGCTGAAGAAAAAAAAAACCAAAAAAACCAAAAAAACCAAAAAACCCAAAAAACCCAAAAAACCCCACCAAAAATTGCATGTCAATAAATCTATGGATATAGTTTCACTCTCAACCTTGAAAAGCAAGACTCTAGAAAGCAACAATTTACACGTACATTGAGGAGCATAAGACCCAGACAGAAGACAACGCCTTCCAAACCAACACATCGAAGCAAGAAGCACATCTCAGAAGACTTCCTTTGAAGAAACAAACAAAAGATGATACACAAACGACACTTAAAATCTTGACATTATATGATGTAAGAACGAACTCCTTAGTGCGAGTACTCATGGCATGTAATTGAACGTTGCAGATTACAACAAAATAAGCTCAATCGGGACAATAATATCGAGATTCATGATGGAAAAAAGATAGAATCATCCAAGAATATAAGAAAAAAGGAATCATGCTCTATGTCCATAGAAGAAAAGAAATAATGGCATTGAACGACAAAAGCACTTTACTATGCTTTCAATCCTTCAAAGAATTATATTAACTCAGGAGGTGATAATTACTCAAACAAAGCAACTCATCTTACGAACATCTCCCCAATCATCTCATTTCTCATCACGATAAGAATCCATCCCAACGAACAACCAAAGAATTCATTCAAAATCAACTATCCTCATCAAAATTTTTAAAAACACATGGGAACTCTGTACTGATAAGACGAAGCCAACTATGCCATAGCGTTTGAAATACTGGAGGGGATAAGACTGGTGACCCAAGAGGTAAATGTTCCAGTGAAATCAGAGCACATCAAGAATGACCACAACACCGCCAACCCTAAGGGCATAAGATAGGGTTCCAAAACGAATGGCGACTCTAATATTCGCCACCAATCCTAGGGAAGCCGCTCCTTCAGCAGAGGCGATAACCGCTTGGTCAAAGCAAGTTAGTGGACTCCTGTACGGTGTTGAGTACAGTAAGCTCGAGGGTTTTCGGTTATTCCTAAACCATGAAGCAAGCCAACTACAGAATCTTGGAAGCCCATGCATCTGGTTTTTGGAATATTGCGAATGGGAATCGTGATTTCGTCATGGCTACATGGACGAGCAAACATAGGTTGGTAAGTACAGTCGCAGCGTTTGCGGGGAAAGGCAAGCTTATTCAGTCAGAGACGCAGAAGTGCCGCCTTCCTTAGCGAAATCCCTATTTGAACCTCATCGGCGACGCCCTTGGATCGATATCAAGCGTTGGTTTCTTTGGAAAGTCGAACGATTTAACCTACAAGATTATCGAAGCTTCTGTGCCGGCCCGCCGAGGCTGTTGATGCTGCGATGAAGGCAGCGAAGCACTGGGGGATGGTTCTAACGTATCACGTCTCTGGGGTTTGAGAAGCTTGGTTGGAGCCCCGCTTGCAGCGCTGTTTTTCTATGATAATTTTGCTGTAATACTAGATTCATTGGTACTATTGATGTTCAAGGCACACTCACATTCGTAATCCCAGCAGAAGGGATATCATGAAGCGACAATATCAAAGGCAACTCTCTCGATGTCGTAACAAGAAATTTGATTCACAATATATGTAGACGGTACAGGCAACCAAGAAACCGAATTCTTGTTATTATTTCATGGCCTTGGTTTTGAAAAGGAATTCTGACCTTAGGGTGTGCACCTAGTTTCCTCCCCCTGCTTGGACTAGGACGAGTTTCCAACCTCACTTCATCGACACTTCAAATGTGGACCTTTCCCTCTCTTGATTCAAGTATAGGCAAGGGAGTTTCCACGCCGCTGTACCCGTCTCCCATCCGACTTGCCCAAGAGTGGTTGAGAACTTGAGAAGTATCCCATCAAGATGGATGAAGCAAAAATAGGAGTTGCACTTTTTCCCTTGGGCCTGTGTCTACATATACCAGCTAAGTCCTGCACAGAAAAGGACAGAGATATTTACGAGGCAGCTACAGCGGACATATCGTGAAAAGACAATGCCAATGATTGAGAGGCACTGTATATGTATGCCTCCCCGACCTCAAACAAGATCCAATTCAGATTGCTTTCAAGCATCAAACGGAGGGGAATGGACACCAGCTCCTCCCATCCCAACCCCAAGTCAGGCAAAAAAAAAAAAAAAAAAAAAATCATAATAATACGGAACCTTATACCCAACCGGCAAGAAACCACCCACCGGATATATTCTATCATCGGTGGGTGGAAAGAAACACATTCACTTAGTGTGTTTACTTATTACGGCGAATCGTATGCGTTTGCGGGATTGGCGATAACTTTATCTTTGGTAACCCAGGTTGGCTCTGGGGGTCCGTATGCGTATGCGTTTGCGGGGTTGGCGATGCCCTATCTTTGTTAACCCAGGTTGGCTCTGGGAGTTTGGTGTGTTTGATAATATGGTTGACTTATTTAATTGTATATCCTTTGTTTGTTAAGCGGTACTGACTTGCGAAGTTTTTTTGGGCTTCGGGTGGAAGTAACTTAGCACGTGAGCGTTTTCGACAAACCACGGTCCCAAGTCGCCAACGAAAATCAGCCTCAAAGATTGAAATAGTTATTTCGATTTTCATTATATACCTTACTACGTCTATGATCTGGTATCTAATTTGGCTCCACCCAGAGCAGCCTCATTCATAACATAAACCTACAACATTTCCCCACATCATCTAGAACACGAAATTCCAGAGTTTCTTATACCAAGGCCATGTCGCCTTCTCTTGTCTCTCAGCTATCACGATCTCGAAGTCAGCATTACTCTCAGGAAGGTTTCGGAGAGCTGGGAGACATGTGCCAAAGTAGAGTACTTCCGGGACGTCTTGAAATGAGAAAAAAGCGTTGAGAACTTACCGTTAAGCTCGTCTCTAAACGCCACCAAATCTAATTCCCTTCTTCCCTCATCGATATTAATATCCCGCAAGTTCACACCAAGGGACCATTGTCGATAATATAGCTTATACGCGACGAAGAAAGCAATAACTATAGGGGCGGCGAGATATTGTTCGAAGAAAACCTCGGCGTCGGGTTTACCACCGATGGGAAATAACGCGATGTAAAATTGAGCCATGAGACAGATAGCAACCAAGAAGAGACCAAGCCAGGATCCCCATATGCCGAACATGGCCACAAAGGGTAAATCGTCAGTTGTGCGACCGTTCATCTTCCATACTTTACGGAACATAATGTGAGCGAGACAGATGGAACCCCAGGTGAAGAAGTTGGAAAGTCCGGAAAGAGACAAGAGCCAAGTAAAGATGGTGTTACCCTGAGGGGCCTCATTGATATATGCGAGAAAACCGAAAAGGAGAGCGAAGATCAACGCGACGTATGGACGACCATGTTTGTCAACCTTAGCACCCCAACGTGGACCCATTCCATGCAAGCACAATGCTTGAATTGTACGGGTAGAAGCGTAGGTGGAGGAGTTGGCGACTGAAATAACACTAATAGTGATGACGGCATTAAAGATTGAAGGTAGAGCTTTGATTCCGGCAAGTCTGAAAGACTCGACAAAAGGAGAGTACTGCGAGTGAGCGCCAGTTGCATTTGAGAGAATGGGGTCATCGGATGGTACAATGAGTCCGAGAAGCAAGAGTGAAATGACATAAAACAACGTGATTCTCCAGAAGACTTGCTTCGTAGCACTTGGGAGTGTCTTTCTCGGGTTGGCTGCTTCAGCGGCCGCCAGACCGACCAATTCCGTTCCTCCGAAAGCAAAGGAGGCCGTGACGAAGACGGAACACCATCCTTTAAAGCCATTCACAAAGGCGCCAGGGTGGTACCAATATTTGGCGCCAATGTAACCACGATGATCCGTAGGTACTCCTCCACAATCGATGATTATCCCAAGAATGATGAAGCCAATGACAGCTATGACTTTCATGAGTCCCAGGGCAAATTCGACCTCGCCATACCCCCGAACACCGCAAATATTGATGATGACGACCAAAACCAAGAAGATAGTGATCCACTAGACGAGAGTCAGTATTTCTTTCCACTTCAGAGATAACGACAGAATCACGAGCGTGCGCTCTGCTTCAATTTAGAATTTCGTCGCACATCTGCTTTGATTTTATGAAACTTATTAAACTAGAGCGAAAGACGATTTCACGATAAGAGGGATGGAAGAAGTGCTCAGTCGTACCACACCAACGTTGATTGAAGGAGATCCAGTATCATGCGGGTCGGTCCAAAAGGAGATCGTAATTCCCGCCGCGGTCAGTTCGAATGGCAAAATGACGAGCCAATTCATGGCGTAGTTCCAGCCCATTGCAAAACCCCATGCCGGGTCGATGAAACGAACCGAGTAATTGTAGAAGGACCCTTCGACGGGGTAGAGAGCTGCCGGATCAAGATTAGGCACGTGTTCCTGGGATGACTTCTGAGATGGACGTACCAGCGAGTTCTCCCAGAGCATTAACGGTACAGAGCAACATGACACCGATGATGATAAAGTCGATTACCAGCGATGCTGGCCCACCCGACCCCAAAGCCGACCCACTCCCGACGAAGAGACCTGCGCCGATCGAACCACCGATCGCAATCATCTGCATATGTCTGCCCTTCAAGCTCCGTTTCAATTCGCCCTGGTGGTTCGATTCTAGATCGGCGACCGGCGAGGCCGTCCCTGGAGAGGTCTCATACTTCTCTTTCGCGCTCAAGTCACTGGCTTCCATGATGGCGGTGGTATTGCTAGCAGTAGGACAGTACTTCCTGGTGCGGTGGAATCGGGTTGGAAACAGAAAAGATCTAGAGGAAGAAGAGCAAGGAGCGGCGCGGAGGGTCGCCGTTATTTAAACAGCACCCCTGCAGCAATTCCAATTACGCATATGGATCACTTGAGGAGGGACCGGCGTCCACCACCACACCACCTGCCTTGTACGGGAATGGTGTGTCGAGGTGTGTCGAGTGCAACCTTATCAGGGAGCTCATCCATAGCTATCGTAGTGCTGACCACCACCACCATGGGCAAACACGGGCCAGCCAATAGAGAGGCTTGGAATGCCGATCTCTATCTCGCAGACCACTCACATGTGCCCTCCCTCCCGAGGATGCAGCCCGCTGTTCCCAGGATCGCAACGTTGAGCAACATCACTAAGCCGTGCGTGGCCACGGAGCGATGCCCCCCCCGAGTGTCTGGCCGATTGCACGACGGTCGAAGCAGGTCGTCTGGGAGATAAGGGCGATAGATCACGACCCTGGAGGAGGCAGCCCCTGCCGCCGATTGGCTGGCAGACCGGTGGATATGGATGTGTGAACACGCGAAGAAGGAAGGATTCGAGAAAGAACGTGGCCAGTCCCTGGTTCCTCCCGACGAGAGAAATGTTGGAAGAAGACAAGGACCTCATGTGCAGCGGAAGAAAAGATCGATGCAGGATTCGATATTGATCCTCCTGTCCCTCCCGACGGCTGCCCTGCCAACCCGCTCCGTTATCCCCATCTTC